>WBZZ01004836.1:225000-250290 GCA_019918135.1 Paulinella micropora | reverse complement strand
TACTTCTTACCACCCCCAGAACTTGGAGAGGGTGAAACGATACCTACCATCAACGAAATTAGCCCCACATACACATTAGCTTGATTACAATCAAGATTATGATTAGAAAGTTTTACGATCGCTAATGCCATTATTGATATTATGATTGCAATTTGAAATAAGTATTTAATTAATCTGCTATATGTTTTTTTTTGTCATACAACAGCAGTCCCAACTATCTGTGTATTCCTGTTTCTGCTTCCTTTCCTCATTCTTAAGTTCTACTTCAAGAACACGAGACTTTAACTCGGGAGTTAGTTCGCCATCCATATCCATAATAGGTGGTGGTCTGTGAAGTCTAGTTGTATTATTGTTTGACATTTGAAAAAACGACTGCTCGTATTTCTGCCAATTGCTTAGATAGATCTTCTATAATAAGCATGAGATTATTATTTTGTTTTTCTAAATTAACTACCTTTTCCGCCATGTGTTGAAAAGCACTGACTAATATTGGTATAAAACTTGTATATGTTATGCCTTCAAGATTTCCATTTCCATCATCTGCTTTCATTCCACTTTCAGACACAAATTCAGAAAATATTTTTAACTTCATCAGCAATAAATTCGTGGTTCTTTTGTTTCTTTTCGTCTGATTTCAAATAATATGAACAGCAGTTTATTTTCATTAGTTTCTCACAACAATCCTCGCAGTATAATGTTTTAATATCTGATTTTAGCCTCCTGTCAGATGAGTTTGTCTAAGCACCATTAAGTGGAACATAATTATAACTGCCAGACGGCTCACCTGAAGAGTTTGAAAAAGTCCAAGCATGGAGAATTCCCTAAGATGCGCAGACTACTCCATAATTTGAATATCCTCCTGATTTCATATATATTTGTGGGTCGTAAGTTGATGGACTGATGCCCTCCCATATTTAATCCCGCATTTGCCGTTATTAATCCACTCGCCGCTATTGCTTTTGCGGTTAATAAACCTGCTGTGTCAATTTCCAGAGCTGTGTCCCATGGAACAACATCCCCAATGGTACTCCCAACACCATATAAAATTCTAAATTTATCATTAACTTTCGCGATCGCAAAACTTGAAGTCGCATAACTAGATTCCCATCCGTTAGAATCCATATAAGCATCGAAGGCCATACTTACACTACCATGCCCTAAATTGACTAACAAAAAAGTAGGATAATTGTCTTGTGATGTAATTGCTCGCATATGCGCACCACCAGTTGGGTCGCCATAATTACCATACAATTCCATTCCACCAGTAGCACCATTTCCTTTTGTTGCTCTACCTAGTATGATTATCGGTTTCCCATACCATGTTGATATTTTATCCACGAAATCCTTATTCCCCGCTACAGTTTGGTCTCCTGTTAGTTTAACCACCGAAGTATCAAGAACAGAAACATCTACACCATCAACAAGATTAACATTTGTTATGCTTTGCCCTCCCATATTTAATATGTTCCCGTCATATTGAAAATTCCATCTAATCTTAGAAAGGGTGATGTCGTATTTCTCCATTGCCCTGTGCTATAAATAAGCAATTGATTGCTGTTGGGTGTGCCCGTTATTGTTACGTCCGTTAATTTATCTAATTCAAAGTCGCTTATATAACTTGAAGTTAATGTAGCAAATGAAGTATTGCCCAACCCATCTGTTTTTAATACTTGGTTCGCCGTGCCGTCCGCTAATGGTAAATCGTATTCGTTATTAATTGACACATAACCAGTATCAGATATCAACAAAGAGGAGTTATTATTTCACGATGATATTGTGATGTCGTCAGTCCTTGCTTGTATTGAGTTTGCTTCAATATGATCGCCATATAATACTCCATCAATTTCTGAATTCTCATCCACTATGACAGAGCCGTAAAAATGATATGTCCATGGATCGCCCAAATGGTTCATAATTTATTATTTTATATCGTACAATATATAGTTTAAAAAATATGAATATATTCGGCCGATCGCAAGAACAGCAGTCAATAGATACTAAAACTATTGCAATCACTGCTACCCCGACATTAACAAGAAACATTCAAAATGCGTATGTTGGTCTTGACATTAGATCGTGGATGGAAAGGTCTACATTCACTACTCTTTGCACGGGCGGATATGGTAGCAAAACAATATCTAATTTAGGATATGGTTATTTCATTAAAGTTGCTTTTCGCGGGTCTTTGAATTTGCCTGCCCCGACTGGAATAGGAACTTTTCAGTTCTGGTTTCATAAAACGGACGGAACAAATGTTGATGACTTTTACAGCGAAGTTCTAAATTATACAACCGCCATTGAGTATAAGTCTTTTGATTGTGTGTGGCTAATTCAAAGATACGGAGTCCAAATGAAAATGATATGGTTCATGACTTGTCCAAATTCCGCGGATACCACCAATAACACAACAATACGAATTTCTGGAAATACAACTAATGAGGTTTTATTGACATATGCGACAGATGCTCCAATAACATTGGAAGTATATTATAAAACGGCATCTGCGGATTATGTATCTTTTAAACCATCATATTTTAATATTGATGCGATGAGAGACATAGCACTAACCGCCGCTTACACATGAAACCTGTCATACATATCTTTTAGTGTCGTGAGTTTGCCCTCGTGTTGAGATAAAACATCGCGGAAAAATGTCTTATAATCTAACTTACCATATTTAAGAATAGGGCGTTGGTCTGGTGGTATGTGTGCGTATCTACTCTCGTGCCATTTCTTCATATCCTCCTGCATTATGGTGCGGTCTTCCACTTTCATATACAAGAAATTAAACGGGTCTTTTGATACTTTCAAATGTGCCGTTATTATTTCATAGCAACTATACCCGCTCTCGGGCGGATTCCGCTTTGCTTTAATCGGCGTTTTCTTCTCATTTGGCGCTTCTAAAACTGGTAATTCTTTTTTTGCCAATTCTTCTCCTACAATCGTTTTGATTTCGGTGATACCAGTTTCCTTCATATCACTTTCTTTAAAAGGCGTATATACTTCTATCTCATCAAAAACAACCTTCTTCAATGTATCAACAGAGGGTAATACAACTTCAACATTATCACCCTGCGGGGGTTGTTCGGGTCGGTATTTTTCGTAAAATGCGATAATTTCAGGTTTGAGCGATTTGCTTGTTGGCAGTTTTATGTCGCTACTTAAATGAGTCCATTTTTCTATTTGACTTAGATAATCTTTTTTGGTAGACATGTTATATATAAGCATAACAAAAAAAAAATCCGTTTTTTATATTGTTTATTCATCGTCGTCGTTGTCGTCGTCAAATGTCCATTCACTATCACCATAAATAACCTTCCATTGATTTTTACATTCTTCTAATGTTGGTAAATCTACGTATCTAACTCGCGAGCCTGCTTCCATCGTTTTCTTCTTTTCTACCATATTTGGCACATTAGTTTTCTAAGACTAGTCCAGAAACTAACCCGCGAAGTGTGCGGGTCATTCGCATTTGCTTTATACACATCATACAATTCTTCTTTTGAAACTTCTTCACCAAAACGAATTCCTGGAAATTGGTTTGTAATATATCCCAAGTTCAAGCAATCCAACCACCACTTCCTCAACTTTGAAAGAGATTTAACTTTTTGTTCTCGTAGCCCCTTCGTAATGATTGTTTCGCGGTCGTTAAAATCGCTGAGGTCTCTTTCAAGGAGAAACTTCGCCAGTCGTTGCCTGTCAATAGATCTAATATCTGTAATCACTTTTCTCTTCTCGTCTGGTTTCATGAGTGCCAGTTCATCAGAAACTTCAAGGACAAGCCATCGTTGCTCAGTGGTTCCCGCTGGCACTACCCATTCTTCGTTTGAAGCAAGTACTAGAAATAACATATTTTCTAATGTTAGATTTGGTAAATATTTTTGTTTAAGAGTGAGCGTGTTTTCTGATACGAGTTTCTTAATTGTTCCCGCTCGTTCTTTATCACCACCCCAAACCATTTTGTCCATAAATACTACGATCGCTTTTGCGAGTTGCGCATTGAAATCGCCTAATATTTCTCTAACGTCGGACGGCTGGAAGTAATAATCGGCACCTATTATGTCTTTGAATATTTCAAGAATAATCCCCTTACCTGCTCGTTCAGTGCTTGTCAAAACTAATGATAAGTGTAGTTTTTGCCACGGCTTTTGGTAAATGCTCGCAAACATATCAAGCACCTTTTTTTATATGTCCTGCCTCCCCCCGCACCATCGGTTTAAGATATGTTGAAAGAATGCTTCATTTTTTTCTTCTTCTGCTGTGAATGATTTCACGTCTCCTAATGTGTCCACTGGAATTTCAAAACCCTTAAACAAGTTATAAAACCCTTGTTTGTCGTTATCAAAGTATGCCTTGGGGTCAAAGATTACGTCATTTACTTCGCGTCTTCTCGGGTGTGTAGTCCATATTTTATACAAATCAACAACATTCAATTTGGCGGGATTTTTACCTAGGGCTATCCAGTCCTCCTTTGATAAATTAGTCTTTACTCTTTTGTTTTTGAAGAATGATTCCATTGCTGATTCCGTCTTATAGCGGAATACCTTCTTGCCTTTGGAATCAACGTATTCTTCAATTATAGTCGGCTTTGCCAAGTTAGCAAAAGTGTATGATTCATTCATCCAGGCCAAAGCAGTGTCTATCAACTCTTTGAATTTTTCTATGCTATTCCATTCGCTGGCGAGTCGGCGCATGTCATCAATCGTGTTGATATTACGGACGATAGGGTGTGATAATTCGTGAATTTTCATGCCTTTACCCTCGCAAGTGCTATCGTGGCAGTAGAAATACAACCCGTCTCTTCTCCATACTACATAGCAATTGTCGCTTTTATTTTCTTCTCCGTTTATAATACATACTCGTGTCCCTATGGTTTTTAAAACAAACATTCTCTGCTTTATTTCAACAATTTCTACATTTGCTATTTTGCTGAGTATAATTTCGCGTATTTCGTCCAATGTAATATTATTATGTTGATATCGTTTCAAAGTTGTATACTCGGGAATTTTGACATCGTAAAATGTATTGTCATCGGGGCGCATAATCAAATAATCATCTATTTCTACATCTTGTAGCAATTTCAATGTGTTTGTTTTTGGGGTGTATGAATATGGAAGCAAAACACGATCGCTATCCTCTTTATGAGAGTAGATAGTGCGAAAAGCCCTGTTTTTGTTATATACAGAAATATCAAGTATAGTCCGCAACTCAATATTCTTGTCGGCTCTTTCAAATGTGAAGCAGAGGTCGGGATAATCTTTTTCAATCACCACTTCCACATACTTCCAAAACTCTTTTTGTGTTTCGCAATTTTTGAATACCAAGCCATTATCGTAAGAAAAATGGCACGACATTTTACCATTCTTGCTCGCATCCAAGTATTTGGCTTTTTTGGGATTATACTTCAAACCCACATTAGCAAATACATTTTCCATAAGCGTGTTCCACCGCTCATACATTTTTTCTTGTGAGATTGATAATTCATCGCCATCAATGTCGGCAAACATTCGTTGGGGTTTGTTTTCCATTAATACTTCATAGTATTGCTTTTGGTCATCGGGCGTTTTTTCAATCAACTCAATGAAATCCTCTTGAGATGAAGCAGTTGCAAATTGTTTATTCCCCCACTTGATAAGAACCGCATCTTGTGGTTTATCTCTCAGTGCTTCTTCTTGTTTCCAATACCATTGTCCATTGGTCAGTGTCGGCGCGGTCATATTATACAGTCGCTCGGATTTTTTTATAAAAATAAATTAATTATTGTATATATCCGTATATCCATGTATATCATTGTCCTTAATAGGAAATTATAATTTTTTATATATCGTTATGACAAAAAAAACAACTTGTTTCTTTTCTTACTTATTCAAGCACCCGCATTGAATAAATCCTTTGTATTGTCCGCAATGTTCGCAAGACTTCAATCTATTTATTAAGCAGGCTTTGTGATAATACTTGTCTCTATTTGGATACTTTTCCAATACATTTTTTGGAATTGCCCTGTTGCTTTTACAATAACAACAAAATTTTATGTTCGGATTGTCAATGGTGCGGATGAGCAATGACAGGTCTTCGTTCATTTTGTCGTTTTCAAACCGCTTGATACATTCAGAGCCTAGCACCATTTCGCTCCCGTTTTTTACATTTTTTATGATGTCATTCTTTGTAATCTCGTGTGAGCAACAACAATATTGTTCCGCCCCTTTTTCTATACGTTCTACAAGTTTCCAGTCTGCCGTGTTCCACTTTCCATCGGGTGATATAAATGAAACGGCATTAACTAGATTTAAGAAGTAATTTCCATTCACGTAATCCAAATGGAGTTGTAAGTCTTCATACGTCCAATACGATCGGCGGTGAGAGGTGTCCATGGTTTATATAATAGTATATATATATTTTTATATATAAAATAAATTATATATTGTTTAACATACTATTACGAAACGCCCTTAATTCAAGCAATTCCGCTTTTTGTTTTTCGTATTTCTGCTTCCGCAATAATTTTATTCTCTCTTGGTTCTTATAATAGTATGCCTTCGCATTTTCCCTATTCTAATCAGAATGAGCCTTCAAAAATGCTTTCGCCCTTTCCCTTCTCCGTTGAACGATTTCTTCCTTGGTGAATTGAGGTGTCCTTGGCATTATGTTTCTTATATATATAATTATATTATTTTAATTATTTTAAATAGAAAATCCACCCGTCTTCAAAAACGCGAAAACGCCGTTGTGGCGACTTGGACACTTGAGAGTGGTATTGAGCAGGCTAAGTGAGACAATTCTTCTTAGTATTAATGAAGGACGACCTGTCCTAGGCCGACCCTCCGCGGGTGAAATTGTTTTAGGTCTCCATTAGAAAAATGGGGGGAGGAAAAAAAATTTACTATTTCTTAATTGAACCTCGGACAGGTAGGACAGGTGTAATAGGAAGAAGTATTATACAATAAATATTAAAATTTAATAACCGAAAAGTGGCCGACCCTGTAAGTGTCAAGTAGGACACGGCCGACCCCCTGTTTGTGTGCTATAATAAAAAACGTAAGGGTCAATATTACATTTAAGGATAAGGGTCGATATTACTATAATGCCAACCGCGCCTGAACAACACGCGAATCAACAAGAGTATATCTCGCAAAAATATGAGATAGTTTTGCATTCTTAAGGATGCGAAAATACCAAAGGGAATACTATGAGAAGAATAAAGAAAAAATAGCACAAAGAAGGAAGCAACAACGTCAAGAAAAAATAAGGACAAGATAAAGGAATACAATAAAGCCTATTACGAAAAGAAAAAGAATGCGAATAAAACACATTATGATAGCAAAGAGCATGTATTATTGGATATATACCAGAAGGCTAGTCTTGACAGACGAAAACAATACAAAGCAAAATATCGAAAGATATACAACGAGCAACTAAACAACCTTAAACTTAATCACGAGAAAAAATATGGAGAAAAAGCAGACAAGAATATAGATAGATGGACTAGTTATTTTAACGAAAACAGAAAGCCCATCAATGTAATTATGCCAGCAAAATAATATCGTTATGGCTGAGCCGATGCCACCAATTTTGGTCAAAAAGGAAACCCCCGCGAATATGTCTTTGCGGCACCGTGGACGACTTCAATCCACCGCACCGCAGAGGTTTTGGACGATTTTACCTAACTCGTCTATTATGTCGCAGTGTCGCAATTTGTTTTTGTATGTTTCATGTGTATCCCCCCTACCCCCCATTTTTGGGTGATGATCATTTATGTATTCGCGACTTGTCCAACCGCAAAGTATGAAACAAGCCTTAAAAATATGAAAAACCAACATTTGACACATAGAAAACATTCATAGAAAACAAAAAAGTGTCAAATGTTTAACGTAAATTTATCAAACTAAGCACATTTTTAATAAGAGAGATTTAGACGAAAAGACACATGAACCATATACACGCAGTTTATATATATTTTTATGAAATAAAAATATGGTTTATGTGTCTTTTCGTCTAAATCTCTCTTAATGTGCTTAGTTTGATAAATTTACGCCTTGAACATTTGACACTTTTTTGTTTTCTATGTATGTTTTCTATGTGTCAAATGTTGCTTTTTCATATTTTTTAAGGCTTGTTTCATACTTTGCGGTTGGACAAGTCGCGAATACATAAATATATATATATATATGTATATATACATATATATATTATATAATATATATATATATATGTATATATATGTATATGTGTGTGTGTGTGTGTAATCATCAATCAATCAATCACAAACGAAAACATAAAAGACAGAGAACCCAGGCACTAGGAGATTAAATAAGGAACGCGACAAGGGACAAGGAAGGAAAGGAAAGGAGGAACAACCCAGGAATGGACCAGACCGACCCCACAGGAGCTAAAGGCAGGATTAATAACAACAATTTCTATCTACTATACATTATTAATACATATTCTTCGCAGAAGGCGACTTCCCCCCGCCTGTCATGAAAACATCATGCAGCAGGCAGTCCACATGTTGCTGCCAGTCGTGCTCGGCCAAGTGTCTTTCCCTTCGCGCCGGGTCTGTCCTCGGATTCGACTCTTTCGCGTTGGGGTTAAGCGTAGGTCCGGAGCACACGCATAGGCGGGTGAGGACTAACCACCGTTACCGGCGTCTGAATACTTCATCTACCACCCCCCCCCCCTATCATATTAATACATAATAGACTCAGGCAGCGATTTATTGGCTGATAAAATAACAGTGTAACATAACATCTGATACTACTGTGGATATTCAAGTGGCAAACTATCCAACTTTGATCTAATCGTTCTCCTATGCCGGCCCACCCGGTATATAATGGCAATACTGATCGTTCCGGTCTGTCGGTTAATCCTTTGTCTGAGATTACGGAGTGCCTACTTTAGGTATTCCTCAGTCTTCATATCGTTAGTAACAGTTATCTGTTTATTAAATATCCTACTATCGTAACAATCTGGAATCGCTAATACAATAAACGGGGTATGGAAATTTTCCTCTGCTTCTCGGAAATTTTCTGTTAAAAAGAGACATCGAGAGAAAAATGGAAGAGGGGGGAATTTTTCTGATGCGCTTCCTGGGGTTATATGCTTTTTCTTGAGCTGTTTTGATTACAGTGGCATGCAAGGGGGTAGTGGCAATGATTTTCTTGGACAGGAAGGCTACTCATGGGCTGTTTTGCAGAAAGGCAGGGGTTGCTGTGACTAGAGGTTTTGGGACTGGACAGCTCTCAGCTCAAAGGTGGGGAGTGTGAGGTTTTCGAGGGTATGGATGCTTGCCTTGGGGTTCTGGGTGTGCGGGTGTGTCCAGAGGGATATGAGGCATGCCTTTGTGGAGGTGGGGTGCGGTTTTCTCTCGGTTTTGTGTCAGGGCAAGGGTTGCTGGGGAACAGACACAGGTTGGGGACACTCTCTCTTTCATACATACAAGGGTACATGTATGGGAAACTATGCAGGAATGTGTAATTCGTGTTTGCTTCATCATGGATTGATGTTTCGTGGTGTTTTCCATGGGTTTTGGGGGCTAGAAACTCGGATGCCCTGTTGACTTCGGGTCGGAAGCATGGAAACGGACGCGGAGACGTAAGGGTTTTGTGAAGAATCGGGCATATTTGGGGGAACGGACACGTGGGAGAACGAAAGAGGAAACAGGAGAAGTCGGGGGAAGCAAATTTTGTGAGATTTTATGAAGAGAAGGGGTTACAACAGGCGCGGTTTGGGGGGTGGACATATCGGTCGGAAGAGGGGGGTCAGGAAAAACAATTTTTCGGAATGAGGAGGTAAGCGAGCAGGTTGCCACCCGAGAGAATGGGAATAGGGGTGGGGGACTACACAGGGAACTTGAAAAAAGCTCGGAATTCCAAGGATAATTGAGGTTTTCGAAGGGGGTAAGTCAGTGCCATCATGGCGCAAAAGGGGGTCAACAAATCAGACGGGTATAGCGGACAAAAAGCGTCAGAGACACGCCAAGTCAAAGGGAGAGATTTAGGGGGTGTTTGCGGACTTTTTGCCAAGTCAAAGGGAGAGATTTAGGGGGTGTTTGCGGACTTTTTACCACATGAGGACTATTGGCTGTTTCGACCATATCACGTACGAGTATGACTGGGGTGACAGAGAACGCGATGTTGAGGAACAGAAGTGCGTAGAGGATGACAGGGGAACTTGAAGGAGTTGAGGTTTTGGAACAAAGAGGCTGCTGGGGACTTGAAGAGAGTCTAGAGAGATAGAGAGCACTTGAAGGGATTGCAGGAGGAATGGAAGAGGGGAGTACAGTGGTATGGGGGGAGCAGAGCATGAGGACTTATGCCATACTTTAGGTGCACGATGGAAAACAAGGAGTCTGACAAGGCGGAGAAGAAGGAGGACATACGGGGTTTAGAGGATTTCTGGCGTGAGAAGTGGGAAGAGGAGAACGAACAGGGGGAGAGGGGGATGTGGATGAAAGGGGAGATACGCATAGGCAAGGATGTATACAAGGAGGTCGTAGCGACAGATAAGGAATATGAAACCTTGCGGGAACAAACGTTAGAATGGGAAAGGAAGAAGGAGGCCTGCCCTCACGAGCTCGAAAGGAGACGGGAGGCAATTAACAGGGCAGAGAAGGCGAAAATATCGGCCTTGATGCTGGCTGAGATGAGACGGGCACGATACGTGTGGAACCAAGAGGCAAGGGAAAACCTGCGACGGTTCAGAGAATCTTTGCAGTCTCGTAAACCGGAGAGACGGGAATACGCGGAGCCCAAGATGGAAGAGGAGCGGGGGAAACGAGAAAAGGATGAGAGGACGAATACACTCGAGGAACAGCCTAACAAAAGGGCCAGAAAGGGGGAGTAGGAGGACGAAGGAAAGGATCATACACACGTGGGTACCTACTTTACGTATGGAGAAGGGGAGTAAGGAAACAAAGGAGGCTTTGGAGGAAGAAGACGAAGAAGGTGGGGCGACAAGTGAGGAGACAGAGGAGAAGGAGGGCTCTGAGGAAGGGGACATGTTGTCGTTTTGGGTATCTAAGCGGGAGGAGGAATATCTTATAACTCGGGAGCGGGTTCAGGACGAGGTTTCTAATACGGCAATGCATTTTCACGAGACGAGGGATCTAAGATAGGCAGAGGAGGCCTATGTTAGGGCGATGGTGGAGTGGGAGGCGTATCTGAGGGGCAAAGAACGGGCAATGATGGAAGAGGAGGATAGGAAGGAGGAGAGGAGAAGGAAGAGAAGCAGGAGGGATCGGCTGCAGACACAAGACATAGTACCTCCTGTCACTACTTTAGGACAGAATACGGCATCGGATGAGCATACGGGATGTAAGGATGGGGATATCGGAGGAGGAAAAGAAGTTGGGACAGATAGGGGGAGTGGAATATAAGATGGATGAGGAGGCTCAACGGTTTGTAGAGGAAATGGGATATCGGTGGGGTGAACGGGTGGGAGCGATTATGGACACGGATCGGGTTCGAAACGATGCAAGGTGGATGGCAATTAGAGCTATTTGGGAATTACAATATCGTTGGTATAGCAACGACGAGGGTTTGTGGAGTGTGTTTGCCATGACGGAGGAAGCACAGTACCAATACAGTTGCATGGGTGTGTTGACCAAAGTACAGGGGAAATGGACGGCGGAGAGAATCCATACGGCATGGGCATGTGCCAAGGGGAAGGTGGAACACGCGAAGAAGTGGGTGAAGGTTTTGAAGGACCGGGGGAAGGACAGCTGGAGAATGTTTGTGGGACCGCTACGGATCAGGAGTATCATAGAAAGGGTGGAGAAAACCACACCGGACAAGGATTGGGACAGTCACGAAACGCGGGCATGGATTGAGACTTTAGAAAAGGAGCGGTGGCAACAGAGACGGGAAGAGAAGGAACGGAATAACGCAATGAACGACCAGGACGAGGCATCTGACAGGGAGGTAGGGAAGAAGGAAGGGGTATCGGGGAGGGAAGAGGGGATCGAGAAGCTGGAGACGGGAGCGGAAGTAGTGGAGTGGATGCAAGGCCTTTCTAAGGAGATGTGGGACGAATGTATGCGGGAAGAGATATAAGGAAGCGGAGGGGAAGGAGAAAGGGACAGAGCGTAAATACAGATAAGGGTGGCCTTACAGAAAACAAAACAAAAAGGAAAACAAACGGGGATATAACGGTGGAACAAGGCAGGAACGGGAGACACGGACTTGGGGACCAGGGGAGGATATAAAATGAGCAGATATAATAATGCCACGGGAACATGTATATATGGGGATCACGGTTTCAATCATAATATATTTTCTACTTTAGAATTCGAGATGGAGGCACAACCTGGGGCACCGGAGTTCAGAGACGACGAGGACGTGGGATGGACGGGACCAACCATTCGCGCGATACCGTTTACATCGGCGAGCCGACGGGAGGAGCCAATGCGATACACGGAGGCTAAGGCGGAGGCACTGCCGGCGGCATCGGATCCGACGTATGCGAGGAACCCACCAACTATGTCGCTATTTTTCCACGAACTGATGCAACGTACGCCGGAGATGGCACCGGATATATACAGGTAGTTGTCGACGAAAAACTGCAAGGTGTGGACAAAAAGGGAGGACGAAGGGGGCATATACAGCGAGGTAGACCAGTGGCCGACGTGGACGTGGCCTAAGGGAAAACCTACATATGGGCCGGGGATGATGATGGTGGACCTGATCCATTTGGCGGAAGCGCTGTACATATGGGTTGGGTTTTACCGGGACAAAGTGAGTAGAACGAAGCTGCCTGAGTTCGTGATGAATCGGATGTTGGAGGAGGGGGTATATATATCAAACGGGGACATCAAGTCGTTGTGTATGGCAGTGGGGGCGCAGAGACGGGAGTTACAACAAGCGGCCGCAAAGATGGCGGATGCGATAACGAGGTGGGACGCGGCGTTTTCCAGGAACCCGGCGGAAGAACTGGCGGATTTGGTACAGAATTACCATACGGGTTGGGCACGGAGCCTTAAAGCTTTGGCGGGCAAAGCGTATGACGCCATGCGGGAATATATGGCGGGGCCGACTGACGTGGGGGCAAAGATGGAGAAGAGGGATGCATCACTGTAGAAGTTGTTGGAAGAGGCAGCGGCGTTGAACGATGCGGCGACGGATGTGGAAAAGGAAGCAAAACGGAAGGAGCTGCGGCAATGGGTCTTTGGTTTGTCCATCCTGAATGGATGTGTGCGGGGTTGGTTTACGTGGATCAGGATTCGGATGGCGGCGACGGAAGCGGAAGCGGCAGCAGCGTCCCCGGAAAAGCGGAAGAAAAAGAAGAAGAAGGGGAGGCAGTCGGAGAGAGCGTCGAGCTCGGATTCAGAGGAATCGGAATACAGATCGAGATCAAGGGAAGGGGGAAAAGGGGAGAAGCGGAGGCGACGTGGCACAAGCAAGTCAAAGATCGATGGAAAAGAACAACGGGAGAGGATCCTTGGACAGCTCCGTAAGACGCAGCTGTTGCAGGAACACGGAGAGAGGCCAATGGATGCGAGCAAACAGCACGAGTATGAGTACATGAACAAGGTACGTAAGTTCATTGTGGCTTTGCGGAGTGAGGCTAAAGCGGCATTGTGTGGGGACGCGGCGGACCAAGTGCTACTTGTTGGGCAACTTGGTGGGGTCGGGGGATGAGCACACGCGGGTACTTGACACGCATGTATGGGAGCAGCGGTTCAAGAAGGAATTCGGGGAGCGAGGGGCGAATAACAAGAAGGTGGTGGTCGATGTCGCTCATTTTGTGTTCGCCGACGTGTACCAGTTTAACCAACTTCTTGACAAGGGGGACGAGATAGAGGCGCTGAAGGACGCGGTACAGGCCCTGGTTTCGAAGAGGACGGCATTACGGGACATCTTTGCCAGTATCGCGGGGCTCAGTCTGTTGCACGAGAAGATTGAGATATACCCAATGGTTCTGGCGGGGATATGGAAGGATAAAGAGACGAAAGCGGTGGTTCCGGAGATTGCGGCACAGGTGATAGCGTTGGCGGATATCACGCCGGAGGGCAAAACCCGATGGCAGGGGTTGAACACCACATACAATCCGGTCAGCTGGGTATTACACATGAGGAAGACCCGGCGTTGATCAATCGTGTGATCACATCGCCAGCGGTGACCGCGAAGTGGCCACAGGCAAGGTTCAACTATGGAGGCAGCGGAGGCTTCCGGGGGGGTGGACGACCGCAACAGTTCATGCAAGGGGGGGGAGATCGGGCGCCAAGGCATGACGGGGGGTATAGACCACGGGGCTCGAGGTGTGGGGATGGAGGATACCAGGAGCGACGACAGGAGCGGCGACCACCACAAGTGTTTCATGCAGATCGGGCGCCTAGAGGAGGGGAAAAGGTAAAGTTCGACGCAGAGTTCCATAACAGGGCTCTGCCGAATACAGAACTAAAGGGGCAGCCACGGTACCCTTCGGACTTGGAGCTGATCGAGGGTTTCCCGAAATATACCAGACGGGCACTGCGGTCCAGGAACTGGGACAAGGATTCATGTTACACTGCTATCGCTATGCACTGGTTGGGAATTAAGTGAAGCTGCCAGGTGAGCCACGGGATGAATAGGTGGCACGACAATTTAGACACTTGCAGGCAGCAACACAGAGACGAGGCACACTGGGAGTTGAAAGAGGCGGTACGGCACGGGATGTGGCAGCTAGGAGGGTTGGAGGACATGTTCCCGCCAGAGGAACTCCCGGCACTGCGGGAGTTCAATGAGGCCAATATCAAGGCGAAGGGATGGACGCGAAAGGATAAGGGTTACTACCACCGGGCAGCCAACATACAACCCAAAAGCACGGAGGGAGAGCGGCGGGAGGAAATGCGGGACGGGTATCGGAGGAACGACAACAACAGCGGGAGAGGACCGCGGGGTGGCTATCGGGACGAGTATCGGGGAGGATTTCGAGGGAGTCGGGGTAATTATGCGGCGGCGCCTAGACCGGGGATGGACAAACAGGGGTTGATTGCAGGGGCTGAAGCGGGAACTCAGGAGCGACAGGGACAGCCGGAGGGCGCGGGATTCATCGCGGGAGCGACCTCCGCGACAAGAGGAAGCGCGTCCGCGCAGGTCTAACAGCGACGATGACGTAAAGATCGTGGGGGTTTCCACGGCAGGTGAGCCAGGAAAGAGTGAGGGGGGATCACGAACGGGAATGGGGGTTTCCACGGCAGGGGAACGGAGGGCGAGGCGACAACGACGACGGGGCGACGGATCGGGATATGGGAGCCCGGAAAGGGACGAGATGGGGAGGAGCTTGAAGACACGGGAATACGTGGATCTGACATAGGCAAAAAGAGGGGGCGGGAAGAGGAGATAGACGAGAGACAGGGAGAACGACATGCAAAACAGCAGAAGGCAGAGGAGCGGGCATGTAGCGGATCGGGGGTACAAGGAAAAGGGTACAAAGAGGGTGAGAAGAGTGAGGGTGAGAACAAGGAGAGAGCGAGAGTAGAGGGGGAGCGGGAGAGAAGTGAGGGGGAGAGGGTGGCAGAGGAAAAGAAGCGAGAAGAAAATAAGAGAGAGAGGACACGAGAGCGGAACGACAATTGCTGGAGACACACTGGAAGGTGAGTCAGAGGCATGAGGCGATGCGAGTGACGCCGTCGGTTAGTCAAATTAAAAGATCAAATCTCCCACTGGCGTATACTCGGGTCAAGTTGAGGAGTTTAGGAGGGGATGTGGTCATCGGCAACGATACCATGGCGGCCATCAGCGTCATCGGAAAACACTTTTTGGACAAGCACGGGCAACAACCATGGTTCAAGGAGCGGTTTCGGGCGACACGGGGTTGGGTGAAGGGGGTGTCGGGTACAACGGCGATGACGGGCACGATACTGCTGGCGTTTGATCTGGAAGGGGGGAATACATATACACACAGGTTGGGTCGTTCCGGCATATACAGGGGGACTCCTATGGAGCTTTGACGCGCTGAAGCGTATGCACACTCACATCGACTGTCACAGAGAAGAGGTACGGTATGGACGGGGAGAAAACGCTCCGGTGTATCGAGTGGTGGATTACGACCCAGAGGAGGGACAAGGAGACATACCCGGGGCATGGGTGGCGAACGATTTCAGGGCGGCACGGGTAGAGATTGAAAAGGGAGAGGAGGAGAAGGCAGCGGAGCAGGAGGTTTTTGCGATTGGAGATCACGAGGAGGAGGAAGAGGAGAGCGAGTCGGAAGATGAATGGACGAGGGCAAGAATTGTTGCTCTGGTTGACACGAGCTTGGAGTATTTCCGGAGGCAGAGAGAGGAGGCCTCGGACGGTTTTCCGAAACACGGGCGAGACTTGGGATACAAACATAAGGAAATGGATACACGGGTGTTGCCTATGGCGCAATATGTAGTATGCAATACGGGCAAGCCTAGCCAGGCCAAGGTGGAGATTTTGAACTTCCTGCAGGAGCGGTGGGGAAGCCAACCCATGGTAGCGGATTCGGCGTCCCAGATCAAGAAGACATTGAAAAATCGGCTTTCACTTGGGGATTTCACGATTATGTTTCTGGTGGGAAGGACAACGGAGATGTGGTGGTACGATGTGGAGGATTTCCTAATCGCGGACCGATACCGATCCCGAGTCGCACACAGAAGTTGATAGTGGCTTGCCGACTCGGTTCGAGGAAGATGGCTAGGCGGTACCGAGAGGAACTTCTGGATTGGGATTTGGCCTCCATTCGGGACGAAGCGTTTACGCACAGTCATATCCGGGGTATACCACAGAACGCACGCCATTCAGTACGCTATGATGATGGACCAACTGGCAAGATTCGCGGATCAAGAGCGGAAGACACCAACTTTATGTCGGTCGAGGGAGGGTTTAGACGCCGATGGAGCAGAGATAGCGGTGGATGTCATACAGGGGCAAGCAACAGTGGAGCAGATCAAGGAGGAGACGGATAAGGCGAGACAGGCGTTACAGGAACAGTCGAAGACATGGGAGGGCACTTCAGAGGAAAAGGCGGCGGCTGTGGGGGTCATGGAAGACAACATCCAAGCTTTCGGCCCTTTGGAGGGAGGTTCGGTGACAAGCCACGTGGCGGTTTTCGAACGAGAGATGGGGCAAGAGGTACCGGGGATAGGACGGCCTTCGCATGAGGATCGGATTGCCAGGGAGATGACGGCGGAACTTTTGGAAAAGGGATTGATCGAGGCGCGGCTATCGGAGTATTCGTCTCCGGTACGCATGGCGCCGAAACCAGACGGAACGTTGCGGATGTGTATCAACTATTGGAGGATAAACGAAATCATCAAGAAGATAGAGACGCCGGTGCCGGACGTGAGAAGGGGGATAGAGGTGTTGCAGAAGGCGAAAATATACTCGACGTTAGATTTGAAGAGCGGATTCTGGCAGATCCCGTTAGCGGAGGAAAACCGCTACCTAACGGCATTCATGGCGGGGATGACAACCTACGTGTGGAAGGTTCTGCCGATGGGGTTAAAGGTGGCACCGGGCATATTTCAGCAGGCGATGACGAAGATGCTGGGTGCGAATTTCCGAGACGCGGAATTTGCGGAGAAGTACGGGATACGACGGGATACGCCTTCGCGTATTTGGATGATGTGGTCATTTTCTCGAATTCGGTAGAGGAACACATGCAACATTTGCGGGACATCATGAAACGGGTCAAGGCGGTCGGATTCCGGTTGAATGCTAAGAAGTGTCACTTCTTACAGAAGCGGATACAGTATCTGGGGTACGACATCGAGAACGGGGCGTGTTCGATTGCGAGGAAGAAGCGAGAAGCGCTTGCAGCTATGCCTTTCCTGCGACGAGATCCGATTTACACTCCTTTGTCCTTGGCGCAATACTATAGTGAATTCATACCGGGATTCGCAAAAATCGCGGAACCAATACGGTTGTTCATGAAAGAGGGCAAGTGCGGTGCGGGGAGTACGTGGCCACCAGCGGTTCACAAGGCGGTTGAAACACTAAGGACACACATCTTGATGGACCCATGGAGCGAAGGGGGTACGGTTTTACAGCTTCCCAATTTCAACAGGAGTTTCATACTCGACACGGATGCATCGGCATATGCGATAGGAGGGGTTCTGCAACAGAGGGATGACGAGGGGCGTTTGAGGCCGGTGATGATTCCGAGTCGGCGAATGACACGGGCAGAACAACAATACTGCACGCGGCAGAGAGAGGCCTTGGCCATAGACTGGGGTTTCAAGAAACTACGTGGCTATCTGTGGGGGGCAAAGGGGACGACGGTGCGGTCGGATCACAACAACCTACAGTGGTTGATGTCGCAGGATCACACGGGCAGGTTGGCAAGATGGCAGTTGGAGCTATCCGAATATGACTTCACGATTGAATTCATATCGGGTAAGGAGAACTATCGTGCGGACTACCAGTCAAGGGCTGGGGGTGCGCCGGAGGACGACAACGCGAAGAAAAAGAAGGAGGCGGCGGTGGCGGACGACAAGGATACACGGGCGCAACAGCAGAGTCATGGTGTCTTCGCACTGAAACCGGTATACGACGCGGAGAAGAAGAGTGGCATGAACCTGACGCGGTTTCACTTCCAGACGGCCGCAGCGGTTTTAACGGTCTTGGGAAAGATGGATTTGGAAGAGGAGGAGCAGAGGGCGAATTTCGACGACTGGAAACCCATCAACGGTATGGAGTATGTGACGGAGGTAGCGGAAATGCATAGGAATAGGAAGGAGGCGCAGAGGGAGGATGTGCGGTTTTACGAAACGGCCCACGCACAGTCGGTGGATTGTTGCGAAGAACACTGGTTGGAGGACGCGCGAGAGGGATATGAGGAAGAGATGTGGAAGGAGGCGGTACAGGGGGAGCTGACGGAGGATGAGGTGGGGGATTTGAAACCTTTTCCGTGGCGAACCATGCCCATGGTGGGGAACATTGTGATTCCGACGAAGGCGGAAGCGGCGGCGGGTCAGACGGAGGCGAAGCCGGAACTCATGTTGAGGGACACACACCCAAGCCGGGTATCCTTGGAGTTGGAAAACAAGACGGAGATTAAGTTTACGTCGGTGGACATGTTCCGCAAGCTCACGAGAGACAGTGAGGAGTGGAAGAGGTTTATTGCACTCCAGGAGAACCCGACGGGGATTTCGGCGGACGGGGACATAAAGTGGCGGAAGGAGAGGTACACTTACTCGGACGGGCTAATTTGGTATTTCGGGAGCGGGGCCAAGAACAAGGACGATCCGGAACGGTGGGTGGTATGGGTGCCGGCAGCGTTACGGTACGCGATTCTGATAGGGGCACACAACTGCACTTTACAGAGTCACCCGGGGCTGGATAGGATGAGGTGGTCTATGACTCGACGGTTCTATTGGGACACGATGGATAAGGACATCAGGAGTTTCATTTCGGGATGTGGGCCATGCCAGAGGGCGAAGACGGTCTACGACGCGAACAAGGGGCTACTGGGGCAGTATGACATAACATGGGATATATTTGACACGATTCACATCGATTACGTCGGGCCTTTACCGGAAGCGGGGGAGGGTCGATACAAGTATATCCTCACGATTATTGATCGGGCCTCTAACTACGTAATTGCGGTTCCCATGGCTGACGACACCAAGGAGACGACGGCCAAAGCACTGATTGACTACGTATTCAGCCGGATCGGGATACCCAGGAAGATCATACCGGACAGAGGAAGCTCCTTTATCAATGGGGTGTCGAACGAGCTCAGTGCATACTACGGGTTTAGATGGGATTATGTTAGGGTATACAACCCGATGGCCAACGGGAAGACAGAGAGGATGCATCGTACGCTGAAGGCGTGTTTGAAGATCTATTGTCAGAATGGACAAACCAAATGGCCAGAGGCATTGCAAGCGTTTAACTTTGCGGTGAACAATCTGGGTTCTTCGTCTTTGGGGGGCGGGGCTAGACTGTGCCCACATCAGATGGTGTTTGGCAAGGTCTTAACTACTCCACAGGACGTGATGCAACACAAGGCATTGTATCAGCCGTTGGAGCTGATGGCAGTGAGATTACGGGCCCTAGCGGAAGCGGAACAAATTGTGACTAAGCATCGGGAGGCGGCAATGCGCACGGAGGACGAGAAGGGCCAACAGAAATATAAACACGTGGAATTCCGGGAGGGGGATACAGTGCTGCTATACTGCCCAAACGTTCCAGTGGGGGTCTCAACAAAGCTCTATGAGAAATGGCAGGGTCCGTATCAGATTATGAAACAAACCGCGGCCTACAATTATAAGATCAGACACCAGCGGACGAAAAAGGAACAGATCATAGTCCACGTTCGGCGATTGGTCAAGTTCTCGCCTTACTTGTTGGATTACGAAACGGAGCAGGATGCCTTGGAGCGGACGGCGGATCAATTTGGAAACCCATGGCCATTGTTGACACGGACGCAGAGGGCGGAGGAGATTGCGAGGCTGAGGGAGGAGGTGACGTTTGAACAGGATGCGGAGGAGACGAAAAGATTGCAAGACGCAATAGAGGAATTGGAGACGGGTTCACCTGAGAGGGTTTCACAGAGACAGAAGAGGGATGAGGAAAAGCGGAGAGAGGAGGACAATAAACGGGAAGAGGGAGGAATACAAGGCAGGGAGGGGGAAGCAGAGGGAAAAGGCGTGGGAGCACAAGGGGGTCCAGACAAGCAAGGTACAGGGAGGCCATCGAGGTCAGAGGCACCGGAAGGGCACGTGGGGATCAAAAACAAGCGAGGCCGGTGGGTGGAAAATGCGGCGGAGATTGATAGGATTAAATGGAAGACGGGCAAGTTCTACTTGATGGTGCCGGCGGCGAAAGAGGTGAGCGATGACACACTTGACGACTTTTATGTTATGACGGTTCTAAGTCAGGGGGGGGACGTCACGACATAAGGCGGGGAAGGGCATAACGCCGGTGATGCAGTTTTGGAGGAGTAATGACGAGGTAGCGGAGGAAAAGATGCGGCGGTTCGATCCGGTTTTTCTGGAAAAGGCGGGGAAGAAGCGGGAAACGTGGGATGCCACTATCAAGTTGGACGACGAGGATCATATCCCATACACCATCCAGACGAGACCGCGGTTGGTGCTGAATGTGCCGTTCGACCTCACGGAAGAGAGGCAGATACCGGCACAGATTTGGGATGAGATAGATGCGGAGGGATTGCCTTTCGATATTATCGGCGCTCCACCGGCAGCAGTTGGATCAAGAGGCAAGAAGCGGCCTACGACGGGTGGACGGATGAATCGGGCAAGAGGACGAGCACAACGAGGGAGGGGGCGATGAATGGGTGACGAGTGAGAGGATAGCACAGGAATGGAGAAAGATGAAGAATAAGAAAGAAGATGAGAGATGACGAGATGAGAAGAATACGAACGGCGGGCATATGACGGGGTGATGACGGTACTACCGAATTGCGGGCATATGATGGGTGATAGCGGCTTATATGACTTGAGGGTATATGATGGGTGATAGCGGCTTATATGACTTGCGGGTATATGATGGGTGATAGCGGCTTATATGACTTGCGGGTATATGATGGGTGATGGCGGCTTATATGACTTGCGGGTATATAATGGTTGATAGCGGCTTATATGACTTGCGGGTATATGAGAGGGTGATAACGGTATAAATGAATTGCGGGACTTCATAAGGGGGTGATGAGAATACGAATGACTTACGAGTTCGAAGATGAACGAAGATGAGGGAGGGGGGGCGGTATATTTTTACTTTCACAGGTACTGTGACGGGCATGCGACATGCATTTTATACCGACGAGGTACACATTGTGACGACGCGGGTTATACAGACAAATACGGGAAGATTATTATATCCTTCGGGCTTACGGGTATAGGAATATATAATATCATGTGACTTTACGGTGTGATGGGGGAAACATCAAACTGACATATCGGGCATAGCGGATGTATCGGGAAATGAATGACATACATGTCTTATGCCTGACAGGCTCATAGGGGAAACTGGGAAGCGGACTGGTACCTTTAAATTTACAGTAGTAGTAAGTCAGAGGATCTACACATGACTTTATTTTTTCTTTCCGCTCTGTGACGAGCGATGATATTGAACTTTATATATTCTTTTATTCCCGCGGATACAAGAGACATACGGGTTGAACGGGGGAATAATGCATATTGACTAATCCAGTTTAGATAGAGAGGGGTAGAATAGCGGGGGCGAGGAAGACAGGGGATAACAAATAGGGATAGTCAATAGGATGGATAGGATAGCAGGGGGGGAGGAAGGGGGTGAATGATATAGTCAGAGGATAGGATAGTGAAAGGGGAGGGGGCGAGGGGCAGAAATGAGAAAGATGAAGAAGAAAAATGACGAGAAGAAAGAGAAAAGGGACAACTGGCAAGCGGCAACTCTGACACTCGGGTGAGGGGGGGGGGGGGGGGGGGGGCACCGGAGTGCAAACATCTTTCAGAAGGGGCTGCGAAGGTGATCAAAAGGGACATGGACCTTTTTGGGGGGAGAAAGGATGGAGTGATGAATAGATGAGGGGGTGTGTATATCATTCGTGTTGTTAGCACTCAGGTTCGTTTCAAGCATGGCGTTTCAATGCCGGAGGGGCCTTGGTGGGGATAGCAAAGGTCCGGGGGAGCCTTTCCCTGCCTACGTTACCTCTGGGCTGGGCGACAGGGACTACAGCGCAGCGAGAGGGCACTATGAGGCTATTAAAAGCTCGAAGTAGCAGTTCGAGTTACAGTGGGATTCGGCGTGACCGAGACGTGGGCGGCTTCAACAAGTGGAATTCGGCGTGACCGAGACGGGGGCGGCTTCAACAAGTGGGATTCGGCGTGACCGAGACGGGGGCGGCTTCAACAAGGGGGATTCGGCGTGACCGAGACAGGGGCGGCTTCGACGAGGGGGATTCGGCGTGACCGAGACGGGGGCGGCTCCAACATGTTGGATGCGGCGGGACCCAGACGGCGGCTGCGTCAGAGCACGAGGAGCGGCAACAACATATGGATATCGATCGAACGATTGCACGGCTGGGGAAGCATTGGATCGGCGGATTCAACGGAGTCGCGGACTCTGAGCGGGAAGGGAAGACTCGCCCAGGATAATATTAATATAGACCGACACTAGGTCGGGGGGACATTGAGTGACTAGGGGCCGGTTACAAGGAATGGAAGATAAAGGGCACTTGGTCTGGAGATTACGGAGTCCCTACTTTAGGTATTCCTCAGTCCTCATATCGTTAGTAACAGTTATCTGTTTATTAAATATCCTACTATCGTAACACTCCATCAATCTAAGTGATACGACAAATCTGAAAACAGCATTGGAAAGCTTAGGACAAGGGCTTTCCAACTGTGTGCGCTGCATTTCCGTATCTCAAATATCGATTGAGAAAGATGAGGTCAAAGTTTGAATGTTTTGCCACTTGAATGTCCACAGTAATATCTACGCATTCAATTCGTCATCACTGACTTTTTCCCGACGGAATCCCGCACTGGTCGGCAGGGAACGCGAGCAGCCAGTTCTTGGCGTCCGCCTCAGCCATGTCGAAGGGCTCGACCCCCTCGCGCTGCTGCGACTCGCGGTGGAAGCTCTCCAACTCCACTCGGAAGTGGTGCCAGTAGTTGGTCGCCACGCCGTTGCAGGCGGCTTCGTCATTCCCTATCAGAAAACCACATGCAAGTGGAAACATCGTCCAACCTTCACCTCAGCTTTCTCGCTTCACAGTAAGCTACGATAGCTCTGAAGACACCGCTTGAAAGCTCACGACAAGAGCTTTCGAATAAGGTGCTCAGCGTTTTTGCATCTCAAATCTTGAACAAGAGACAGATAAAGAAAGCGAGCGAGCGAGCAAACGAGAGAGAGAGAGAGAGAGAGAGAGAGAGAGAGAGAGAGAGAGAGAGAGAAAGAAAGAAAGAAAGAGAGAGAGAGAGAGAGCGAGAGAGAGAAAGAGAGTGTGTGTGTGTGTGTTACGGGAGATGGGCAGGCAGCCTTTGATCCACACGGCCAGGTCTCCGTCCTGCCACTTGACCTCCCCAGGCAGGTCCGCCAACGGGTACTGCGGCTGGTTGCGCAGCTGCCTGCTGGCAAACGACAGGATTTCCCTGGAGGAGAGAACGGCAGTGATGTCCGCTTGGTTGATAGCTTCTTCAAGAAGGTCCGACACGTCGCCGTCGGGCGAAGCCTCCTAGGAAATAACAGATATGTAGGTAGAATGATTGGTAGGTAGGTAGGCAGGTAGATAGGTAGGTAGGTAGGTAGGTAGGTAGGCAGTGCGCGCCGCTGACTTCGCTATTGGACAGGTAGATAGAATGATTGATTGATAGGTAGGTAGGTAGGTAGGTAGGTAGGTAGGTTAACATAAAATGATATAACATGACACAACATAACATAACATAACATAACATAACATAACATGACATAACATGACATAACATAACATAACATAACATGACATAACACGACATAACATGACATAACATAACATAACATAACATAACATAATATAACATAACATAACATAAACTCATTCGTACATACGTACATACATACACACCAGTGGTGCAGGTTCTGGATAGATAGATGGGTTCATGTTTGGTCTACCAGCGCTGCATATCCGAAGATATATACATCCACTGCATGGGCAGAGCCGGCGATATATAGGTAGATAGATAGATAATTAGATAGATAGATAGATAGATAGATAGATAGATAGATAGATAGATAGATAGATAGATAGATAGATATAGATAGATAGATATAGATAGATAGATAGATAGATAGATAGGTAGATAGATAGATAGATAGATAGATAGATAGATAGATAGATACCAGCAGCTTCTTCCAGTCTTTCAGCAGCTGCTTGGACCGCTCAGACACGCGCACAGCAAGCAATCCTAACAAACAGCACATCACAACAACACACCAAAAACAAAAACACACCAAAAACAAAAACAAAACAAAAACAACAACAACAAAAAAAAAAGAAAAAAAAAAAAAAAAAAAAAAAAAAAAAAAAAAAAAAAAACATACACACACACACACACATACACACACACACCCTCTTGCAACCAAGACTAGCAAACGTCACCGCATTTCAGCCCAAATTTCGCGGTATTTTGCGGTCGTTTCCCGGAAAGTAGCCGCAATTAAAAAATTTCGCAAAATTCTCTCGATATGTGCGGTCACATTCATTACCCCCCCCCCCCCAAGGTTTTCCTATTGATTCCGGCCACCAACAAATCGATCGCAAAAGGCGGTGATTTGTTGAAAAAGCTCAAAAAAGGCTTTCGGCCACCCGCAAAAATCGGGAATTTTTGCTGAGGATTTTTTCTTTTTTTTCTCATGGCCCAACTTT
>WBZZ01004836.1:185000-217500 GCA_019918135.1 Paulinella micropora | reverse complement strand
CTCACAATTCAAGGAGACGCAACACAGAAGCCGTCGGTTGCCAGTACCCCCTCACCGGTGAATTCGTCTCTTGTTCTGGAAGTTCCACTTTGCTTCTTCAACAACTTGGACCATACCCATGATCTCTCATGTCACTGTACGTAGGAAAGGAGTGCGTCTAGCTTCATCGGGAAGGAAAGAATGGGGACTGTATGGTAGAAACGAACCGGGCGAGTGGACCGGAGTGAGTGGAGTGAGAGTGGCGTCGCGTCGAGCTTGCCTTGATGGAAAGAAATGACGACTCATAGGTAGTCTCTTGGAGCCCACAACTGAACATTTTCCCTTGCTCCTTGTTGGACAAAAACCCATACAGTGTTTTCCTATTCACTAAGGTAGATGGCGTCGAGCTTGTATCGGAAAGGAAAACAAGGACCGCTTCGGCGTCGAGCTTGTATCGGGAAGGAAAGAATGAGGACCGCTTGGTCAACTTGGTATCTCTTTGACCTCGCACACTTTTTACAACTTTTTACGCAACCATCTTCTACCTCACTTAAATATTTTGTGAAGTCTTTCATACGATCGTTTTCTTCAATCAGTTGTTTTAGGTCTGTCAGAGCGTTGAAGGACCGCAGATCGCAACCTCAAGCTACACGACAATTGCATCAAGCGGCGACGACTAGGAAAGTGTGGGGAGGCAGATAGAGCTTCTATGGCTACTACTTGGGCTCGCAAGAGGGAGTTCGGGCTTTTTGTTTTTGGAGAGCATCAGGGAGTTCGTTCAAAGTTTTGCCAACAGTTTTCGTGGTTGGGAGTTCGGCTTCAGGCTAGGAATTAGGCTTGGTTTGGACGGGGTTTCGAATTTTTTTTCGTCAGGGAGTGTTCTAGGGAGTGTTCTGCAAAAGGTTCAGTTCAACAGATTTTCGTGGTTGGGAGTTCGGCTTCAGGCTATGAATAAGGCTTGGTATGGTGCGTCCTTTCTGCTATTCTCTGCAGAAGGTTCAGTCCTCATGGTGCGTTCTTTTTGCTTTGTGTAACAAGATTTCGAAGACCCGGATGGGAAGCAGGCCAAATCAGAGCCAGACCAGGGACCAAGGACCACGTCACACTGGATGACTCTGGGTTCAGCTACCATGAGCTAGAGCTACAGCAGCGGCTTCGATGCTTCAACCAGGGAGTTGGCTTTCAACAGGGAGTTGGCTTTAAACAGGGAGTAGGCCTTCAATAGGAACAATCAGAATTCGAATACATTGTCTTCAGATATATTGGGATAATAAGAGTATATTGGGATAGAAAGAAAAGAAAAAAAGAAAAAAAAAAACTATGGGCGAATGGCATGGTTACCAGCACGCGGGTGATAGCTATGGGTGGCTGCGAGTGAAGGCTACAAATACGAGTCAGTCTATGGTTACGCGGGAGTGCACGAGGACAAATGCAGGACGGGTAGGGCCAGGGAGCGTCAGGACAAGGCAGTGTAGGACCAGGGAGTTCAGCATGAGCGAAAATGAAAAGAGTTACAGGAGTAGTGACGAAAACAAGGCAGCGGAGAGAGAGCAGCGATGAGAGTGGCGACAGCAGGACAGCGCAGAGTGGCAGCAAGTGGCGACAGCAGGACAGCGCAGAGTGGCAGCAGCGACAGCAGGACAACGCAGAGTGGCAGCATCGACAGGACAGTGGAGAGGATCAGCAGAACAGCGGAGAGTGCAGCAGTGATAGCATTAGCAGAGAGCAAGGCAGAGTGGCAGCAGCGACAGCAAGACAGCGGAATGGACCAGCAGCGTAGCGGAGAGGGGGCAGCGGAAAGGGACAGCAGCGACAGCGAGAGCAGCGCAGAGTAGCAACGACAACGGGAGCAGCGCAAAGTAGAAGCGACAGGAGCGGAGAGAGGCAGCAGCGACAGGAGCGCAGAGTGGCAGCAGCATTAGCAGCAGCAGCAGCGACAGTGGAGAGGGGAGCCAACAGCGTGGGCATGAACGAGAGCGAGGGACTTCGCCTTGTTTGACAGGGAGTAGTGTCTGATGATTCTTAACAAATTGAAAGTTGACGATTGAAACATGAGTCTCTGTGACAACGATATGAAAACACAATCCTTTTTGGTGCTGTTTTGCCTTTTGCATCATATGACATTTATAATAGGAATATTGTAACGCAAGAATGACATGCACATATATATACCATGTCCTTTTTGCATGGTCCATTTCTCGTACACAATAGTTAACTATATATAACGCAAAAATGGCATGTACACTACCATGTCCTTTTTGCATGTGCTTGTCTTGATATTATGATATGAAAATCACTTACGCACATGAGTTACATACATAACACTTGACAAAACAACATTCATGACAAAACGCAAAAAGGACACATCTTTACAAAAGTGGCCTTTTTGCGCGTCTTGTCCAAGTATTTGAAACATTAATGTACATTAATGTCTCGGTTTATATATTATTATTATGTATAACGCAAAAAGGACATCAGAAAAATGTCTATATATTTTGCTCCTAGAAATAATAATAATGATAATAATAATAATAATAATAATAATAATAATGATAATGATAATGATAATAATCATAATAATAAAATGATAATAATCATAATAATAATAATAATAATAATGATAATAATGATAATAATAATAATAATGATAATAATGATAATAATAATAATAACTTAAGAGTGTTTTACGACTGATAATAATGACATGTAATATATATGTGAAAATAATGAGTATGTGAATGATTTGAATGATTAAACGGAATGTATTCTTTTATTTGTTTGATTTGTGGATTATTTGATATTATTTTTGACATGTACGTGAGAGACGGAATGCGTATGTGAAGATACGTCTTTCACTACTAGTTTGACGTGTACTTGAAAGACACTGTAGTATTTGAAACAACAATCATGTACATGGATGTCTCGTTTATGTAGACTTATATAACGCAAAAAGGATATGATAGTTAGAAAAATATCTTTTTTGCGCATCTTGTCCTGTCCTGTTTTGTGTTAGTCGGTCTTTCATTTTCTATAACGCAGAAGGGACATAACACATTTAGAATGTCTATATTTTGCTCCTTTGTCTTTCACTTGGAATGTAAAATGGTTTGATGCGATGGAAAATGCGAGTCGCGTTCGTTTTCAGTAATATTTATCATGGCATTTGAGTAATATTTTTTGTGGCATGGATGATATTGTAATCTATTTTATTGAATGTATTGTTGTCTGTATGACTTTGGTTTGTGCGCATAATTTAATTGACTTAATAATTTTTTACAAGTAATATGGCATGCATTAGATATATGATAATAATGAGCATGTGAATGATTAAATGGAATGTATTGTTTTGTTTTATTTCTGGATTACTTGATGATTATTTTTGATGTACTTGAGAGGCAGAAAAGGATTATTTTTAAAAAGCGGGGTGTGTATCTTTTAGCAAGCGGAATGTGTACGTGAAGGATGATACGTTTCTTGACTTAAGTTTGAAATTTAGTACCTGAAAGACACTATATTCAAGAGGCGAAATGATTATAATATGTAATCTTCTCTCTTTTTCTCTTCTGTTCCTCTTTTCTCTTTTCTCTTTTGTTCTCTTTTCTCTTCTGTTCTCTTCTGTTCGTTTTTGACTTAGTTTGATTTGTAGTAACTGTAAGACACTATTCAAGAGGCGAAATGATTATGATATGTAATCTTCTCTTTTTCTCTTCTGTTCCTCTTTTCTCTGTTCCTCTTCTCTCCTCTTCTTTTCTCTTGTCTTTTTTCTCGTCTGTCTTCTTTCTCTTGTCTCTCTTTTGTCTTTGTCTTTGTCTCGTTGCCTTCTGTTCTCTTGCCTTGTCTCTGTCTTTTTGTCTCGTTGCCTTCTGTTCTCTTGCCTTCTGTTCTCTTGCCTTCTGTTCTCTTGCCTTGTTTCTGTCTTTTTGTCTCGTCTTCACTTAAGTTTGAAATTTAGTACCTGAAAGACACTATATTCAAGAGGCGAAATGATTATAATATGTAATCTTCTCTCTTTTTCTCTTCTGTTCCTCTTTTCTCTTTTCTCTTTTGTTCTCTTTTCTCTTCTGTTCTCTTCTGTTCGTTTTTGACTTAGTTTGATTTGTAGTAACTGTAAGACACTATTCAAGAGGCGAAATGATTATGATATGTAATCTTCTCTTTTTCTCTTCTGTTCCTCTTTTCTCTGTTCCTCTTCTCTCCTCTTCTTTTCTCTTGTCTTTTTTCTCGTCTGTCTTCTTTCTCTTGTCTCTCTTTTGTCTTTGTCTTTGTCTCGTTGCCTTCTGTTCTCTTGCCTTGTCTCTGTCTTTTTGTCTCGTTGCCTTCTGTTCTCTTGCCTTCTGTTCTCTTGCCTTCTGTTCTCTTGCCTTGTTTCTGTCTTTTTGTCTCGTCTTCACTTAAGTTTGAAATTTAGTACCTGAAAGACACTATATTCAAGAGGCGAAATGATTATAATATGTAATCTTCTCTCTTTTTCTCTTCTGTTCCTCTTTTCTCTTTTCTCTTTTGTTCTCTTTTCTCTTCTGTTCTCTTCTGTTCGTTTTTGACTTAGTTTGATTTGTAGTAACTGTAAGACACTTGAATAGGCGAAATGATTATGATATGTAATCTTCTCTTTTTCTCTTCTGTTCCTCTTTTCTCTGTTCCTCTTCTCTCCTCTTCTTTTCTCTTGTCTTTTTTCTCGTCTGTCTTCTTTCTCTTGTCTCTCTTTTGTCTTTGTCTTTGTCTCGTTGCCTTCTGTTCTCTTGCCTTGTCTCTGTCTTTTTGTCTCGTTGCCTTCTGTTCTCTTGCCTTCTGTTCTCTTGCCTTCTGTTCTCTTGCCTTGTTTCTGTCTTTTTGTCTCGTCTTCACTTAAGTTTGAAATTTAGTACCTGAAAGACACTATATTCAAGAGGCGAAATGATTATAATATGTAATCTTCTCTCTTTTTCTCTTCTGTTCCTCTTTTCTCTTTTCTCTTTTGTTCTCTTTTCTCTTCTGTTCTCTTCTGTTCGTTTTTGACTTAGTTTGACTTGTAGTAACTGTAAGACACTATTCAAGAGGCGAAATGATTATGATATGTAATCTTCTCTTTTTCTCTTCTGTTCCTCTTTTCTCTGTTCTCTCCTCTTCTTTTCTCTTGTCTTTTTTCTCGTCTGTCTTCTTTCTCTTGTCTCTCTTTTGTCTTTGTCTTTGTCTCGTTGCCTTCTGTTCTCTTGCCTTGTCTCTGTCTTTTGTCTCGTTGCCTTCTGTTCTCTTGCCTTCTGTTCTCTTGCCTTGTTTCTGTCTTTTTGTCTCGTTTTCTCTTTTCTCTCCTCTCTTTTGTCCTAATTTTTTTCTTTTACTTTTTCAATTTAACTTTATTTCTCTTGTCACTCTCTCCTCTTTCCCCTCTCTTCTTCTCTTGCTCTTGCTCTTTCTCTCTCTTTTTTCTTTTTTTTTTTTTTTTTTTTTTTTCGTAAGAGTCGAGGGACAAAAAGACCAATTAGACACATACACGTAGGTTGTGAAATCAAAGCTAGGCGTGTGTGTGTGAAGAGCCAAGGGGCAACCATTTTATCAAGAGGCCAGAGGCTGATTGGGAAGCCCAGAGCCCATGTTGAAACGTATCGGAGTTCGAAAAAAGAGCTTTTTTGGACAAAGTACCTCAGCATGTATGTATTATATGAATATTAGTATATTAGTATATGTAAGAAAGAGAAAAAGGAGTCGAAAAAAATGTCGAAGAATGGGCAAATCAGTGAAGAGCCAAGGGGCGACTATGTTATCAAGAGGCCAGAGGCTGATTGGGAAGCCCAGACCGCGTTTCGAAGAACGAGAAAGAAAAATAATTATTACTATTACTATTACTATCACTATTATCACTATTATCACTTATCACTATTATCACTATTATCACTATTATCACTATCACTATTATTACTATTACTATTATTATTATTATTATTATTATTATTATTATTATTATTATTATTATTATTATTATTATTATTATTATTATTATTATCATCAAGAATAAGAATAAGAAGAATGATAGTGATAATGATAATAATAATAATAATAATAATAATAATAATAATAATAATAATAATAATAGTGATAGTGATAATGATAATGATGATGAGTCTTATTCTTATTCTTATATTCTTATTCTTATATTCTTCTTATTCTTATATTCTTATTCTTCTTTTCTTCTTATTCTTCTTATTCGTATTCTTATTCTTATATTCTTATTCTTCTTTTCTTCTTCTTATTCTTCTTATTCTTCTTATTCTTCTTCTTATTCTTATATTTTTTCTTATTCTTCTTCTTATTATTATTATTCTTATTCTTATTATTATTATTATTCTTATTATTATTATTATTATTATTATTATTATTATTATTATTATTATTATTATTATTATTATTATTATTATTATTATTATTATCCTTGTGGCACCGCGATAGCCCAGTGGTTAAGGTCTACCATCTGGGACCTGTCGCCAGTTCGATTCCTGTCGGTGCCAGTATTTTCAAGTCGGTGCCAGTATTTTCAAAGGATATTTTCTTTGAAAGTATTGGTCTGTCTGGAAGGCTTGGAGCTGCCTTGCGGGGGTCAGTAGAGTAGAGCCTCGCGGGTGAGACGATGGAGGCACGTGTGCAGAAATGCATTCGCCATTATTATTATTATTATTATTATCATTATTATTATTAATCTTTTTGACTTAAATTTGAGCATGTAAGAAAATCTTTTGACTTGTACTTGAGCATGTATGCACGAATGTGACAAAAAAGAGGTGTATCTTATTGTGTTATCTTAAGATGCGAGCAGATTCACACAGGATTGATTCGGTGTGATGTTACGTATGAATATCGTCATTAGCTTTGGCACTAAATATCGCGATTAGCTTTGGCACTAACAATACCATGACATGTTCTTTCAATATGATAACCTATGACAGTGTTATAATATGATAACCTATGACAGTGTTATAATAACTAGAGGCATGGTATGACATGACAAGACTGTTTAGCACAATCGACATACATTTACTTAATTATGAAGTATTTTGTGATTAGAAAAAGTAGTACTAAACATGATTTGTGGTGTGTGGTTTTTGGGGTTGTAGTGTGTGGCTTTGGTTGTGGGTTGCGTTGGTGGTTGAAAGGTAGTGAAGAATCTGGATCAGTGATCAGTGGAGGCGCCAAACCTTAGGGCTTCCGATAAGACCCTTCCTCCATTTTAATCTCTTCCTCTTATTTTAATCTCTCTCTCTCAGTCTCTCTCGCTCTCTCTCTGTCTCTCTTTCTCTCTCTCTCTCTCTCTCTCTCTCTCTTTCTCTGTCTCTCAGTCTCTCTCGTCTCTCCCTGCCTGCTGCTTTCACTCGCTTGTTTGCTTGTCTTGGGAATTATACTTAGTCGTGTGCCCCCACTATCGCCGTTGGAGAGATCCATGTCGCACAACGATATTATAATATCCTTAAGCGTTTCTTCCGCGTTCGTTCGTTCCGTGTCCTTGGCAACTGTGCCTTCCATAGCGGCTATTTCACGTGTCAACTCTTCAAGCATTGTGCCTCGGCTGGTCCGTTCTCTTTGTTTGCCGAATCGTCTTTTCCATAGATCGGCTGCAAATTCTTTCACCAAAGACCTGCGGAAGAGCTCATCTCAAGAAAGCGACAACAACGATAAGAATCTCAAATGTCTTTCGTACATGACATGTCTTTCGTGTCGTGAGAAATTTTGCTATCTATTAACCATGTGGTCTTGTGATCCATGTGTGATAACATGATAGTAATGTTCTTAAACGTTATGTTTTTTGTCAAACGTGGTCGTTTTTGTGATCCGTGAGATAGTAACGTTTTAAGACTTGAGATGAAAGATGGGGCGGTCGGTTAAATGCCACACCCCTTTTTTTAATCTGCAATCGAAATTTTTCCCAACTTCGAAACTGTGTGCATTCACACAGGTTCTGCGGCCGGGTCAGTTTCTCAACAACTTAAGTTCAATTGCATGGAATATCAACAATACTGGTGATACCACAGGTAATAACTTCCATACTCATTGTCACCCGGGCCTTTTGTAGAGTTTAAAAAAATGCAAAACAATAGTGATTAATAACTTACCCACCGTCCGCGCAGTATCTTGAAGACTTGACGACGGGGCAGTATTAACTTCTAAGTTTCTTAATACCAGTATGATAAAAAGATTCTAAAAACATTCAATATTAAATTACAAATTTTGTACTAATAGGTAATGATATCATCATACAGATACTAAGTAACTGAGGCCGTAATCATTATATAATAATATTAATATCACATGATCATTCAAAAATACATGGTGTGGCCCGCCTGGTGCCAACTCAGTATGAATAGTTTTTTCAGTTTGCCTGGATCACGTTTTTTTAGGAGAGACTGAAACGCTAATTTTTTATTTTTTTTTAATCCTCATCAACTCAGTGTCCGCACACACTGACTCTGAGCTCAGGCTTCGAAGCCTTTCCGGACCGGGACCCGAGTAAGTTGCCACTAGTTATTAATATTAATGCAATAATGAGAGTGATTAATTGTTTACGCAACTTTCAGCACTAGCGGTGAAGTTTTAATAGAACACTTACCACTCGTAGAGCTGACTCTGAGTGGGAAGCAGAAGAGATAAACTTGAATGGAAGAGGTATCAAGAAATACAACAAGATTCAGAAAACATGAAGTGTTGTACTATGATATTAATATTAATATACAATCTAAGCCTACGGTTGATGGCAAGGTGACTCTGCGTGAGTTCTCTCTTTTTTATTTTATGCTCCCCTACCTTTTGGATGGTTCTTCTGCTGCCTATCGTCTGACGTCTTCTTTTCCATCTGTGCCGCCTGCACTCCGATGCTTTTTCTTTTTTATCAAGTTAATATTCTTCACTGTTGTGGCGGGCCGCACCTTCGTCACTCGTTATTCAGTAATTATATACTATCTTTCAAGAATAGTTATTGATTAACAGGTGTTCAAGTTACCTGAGACCACGAGTGACCGGGCTCACCCCTTTGCCGTTAGTACAGGTAAGTGCGGTAGGGTTCGTAAGAGTAATGTTAAGGGTAAGGTAAGTGGCAAGGTAGGTTTGCTCTGCACTGTTTTTCAGTGCATATGAGCTGTGCTCACTTCGAAGGTTCTGGCTCTATGATATACTATATATATATATATATATATATATATATCATGATATATATATATATATGATCATTTATGTATTCGCGACTTGTCTAACCGCAAAGTATGAAACAAGCCTTAAAAAATATGAAAAACCAATATTTGACACATAGAAAACATACATAGAAAACAAAAAAGTGTCAAATGTTTAAGACGTAAATTTATCAAACTAAGCACATTAAGAGAGATTTAGACGAAAAGACACATAAACAATATTTTTATTTCATAAAAATATATATAAACTGCGTGTATATGGTTTATGTGTCTTTTCGTCTAAATCTCTCTTATTAATAATGTGCTTAGTTTGATAAATTTACGTTAAACATTTGACACTTTTTTGTTTTCTATGAATGTTTTCTATGTGTCAAATGTTGGTTTTTCATATTTTTAATGCTTGTTTCATACTTTGCGGTTGGACAAGTCGCGAATACATAAATGATCATCACCCAAAAATGGGGAGTAGGGGGGATACACATGAAACATGCAAAAAAAAATACGACACTGCGACATAATAGACGAGTTAGGTAAAATCGTCCAAAACCTCTGCGGTGCGGTGGATTGAAGTCGTCCACGGTGCCGCAAAGACATATTCGCGGGGGTTTCCTTTTTGACCAAAATTGGTGGCATCGGCTCAGCCATAACGAAATTATTTTGCTGGCATAATTACATTGATGGGCTTTCTGTTTTCGTTAAAATAACTAGTCCATCTATCTATATTCTTGTCTGCTTTTTCTCCATATTTTTTCTCGTATTCAAGTTTAAGGTTGTTTAGTTGCTCGTTGTATATCTTTCGATATTTTGCTTTGTATTGTTTTCGTCTGTCAAGACTAGCCTTCTGGTATATATCCAATAATACATGCTCTTTGCTATCATAATGTATTTTATTCGCATTCTTTTTCTTTTCGTAATAGGCTTTATTGTATTCCTTTATCTTGTCATTATTTTTTCTTGAAGTTGTTGCTTCCTTCTTTGTGCTATTTTTTCTTTATTCTTCTCATAATATTCCCTTTGGTATTTTTGCATCCTTAAGAATGCAAAACTATCTCATATTTTTGCGAGATATACTCTTGTTGATTCGCGTGTTGTTCAGATGCGGTTGGCATTATAGTAATATTGACCCTTGTCCTTAAATGTAATATTGACCCTTACGTTTTTTATTATAGCACACAAACAGGGGGTATTACAGCAAACGAAAGAGATGAATATAAGAGCAGGGGGAGTGAAAATATCTTCTCCTGTTGCTGTCCGACCTTAGGGTCGGCCGTGTCCTACTTGACACTTACAGGGTCGGCCACTTTTCGGTTATTAAATTTTAATATTTATTGTATAATACTTCTTCCTATTACACCTGTCCTACCTGTCCGAGGTTCAATTAAGAAATAGTAAATTTTTTTTCCTCCCCCCATTTTTCTAATGGAGACCTAAAACAATTTCACCCGCGGAGGGTCGGCCTAGGACAGGTCGTCCTTCATTAATACTAAGAAGAATTGTCTCACTTAGCCTGCTCAATACCACTCTCAAGTGTCCAAGTCGCCACAACGGCGTTTTTGCGTTTTTGAAGACGGGTGGATAATGATTAAACTATTTTTGACTTAGAAAAAAATAGACTTGTCTTATATACACAAAGATGTGGAGCGAAGAAGACAAGAAGTTTGTTAGGCAGTTAAGAGTTGCTACTACTGAAAGTAAAATTTATGAAGTCGTTTCCAACTTCTACGATAGTGAGTTAAAACCAAGTATCGCCTTTCATAATGCTATTATATCGCTATTTAGTACACCAACGAGTGATGAAGAGGTGCTTGAGGCACTAAAAATCATATATCCAAAATATGCTATCGTGTATCCAAATTTGAATAGTAGAAGACAAAGACTTTCTGAGATGAGAAAAAAAGCAATAGAGCCTTACCAAAGCGAAAAAGTATATGAAATGAGCAAACTTGATAAGTATTTTAATCTGAATGAAGACGAGCGGATTGATATCGTTGAGGGGTATAAGAAGGATGTCAAAGCCAAAAATGAACAAAAAATACAAATTGATGTCCGCGATGTAATGGCTAAAATGAATGATATGATATTAAGTAATGACCCTTATCTTAAACTACTTGCTTTGATGATAGCAATTGGAGCAAGACCTGTGGAAATATTTGATAAAAACACATATGAATTGATACCAGATAAACCTTCTTGGTTGCGAGTGAATAAGCTAGCAAAAAAGAGGGAAGGACAAAAAAAGAATTGGACTGAGAGGCCTGTTGTCCTTTTTACTCCCCAGTTCGTAATAGAACAAGTAAATTCAATACGGAATCTTTCAAAAAGAAAAAAGCAGTCATCATCAACAGCGAGGGTGTGCTTGATAAACAAAAGAATAATGAACTAAACAAAAGAATTATCAAAATCTTCCCTTGGCTATCGGAATACACGCAGAAGAGTAGTATGTTGCGGAAACTATATGCTAGTTTGTCGTATAGTAATTTCGCCAATCCAAAATTAGAGAATTTTAACACGTGGGTAAGCAATGTGTTGGGACACGGCGATATGCTCACTTCATTTAGTTATAGTTGGGTTAATGTGGCCGACCCTGAAGAAATTAATGCAGAAGGGATTAAAACAGAATTAGAGGAGTTGAGACGCAAGATAGATTTATGTCTGAATTTAAATAATACTAATGAAACTGAAAGCGAAAACGGAGACGAAGAAAGCAAATATCAACCATGAGGAAAAAGCGCTAGCAGAGAGGATAAGTATAAATTGCTTGAGCAGATTTACAATGATAACCCGAATATTACAAATACCAAACTAAGAAAGATAAGCGGGATTGGAGCCGTTATTGTCAATAAGTTTATCAAAGAGAAGAGGAGTGGAGCGACGAAGAGCATGTAAGAAGGCCAGAATCGCCGACCGCTTAATCTGGAACTCATGTTTCGTCTGAAGCTTTCTGAAAGTGGGAACAGACTCGCGATCGGTGCCCAAAATTTTGGGGAAAACGGTCCGAGTCAACAGACGCACCAAGCACCACCTCCAATCTTGCTCTTGTTCCGTCAAATCCTCACCGCGGCAGCTACTAGCCACCCTACACACGGTACGCAAAGTCAGAGAGAGAGAGAGAGAGAGAGAGAGAGAGAGAGAGAAGAGTGAGAGTATGTGTTTGAGACACACACAGAGAGTTATTACTATTCTTATTATCATCATTATTATTATTATTATTATTATTATTATTATTATTATTATTATTATTATTATTATTATTATTATTATTATTATTATTGGTCACAGTGATAGCCCAGTGGTCAAGTTCTACCATCTGGGCCCTGTCGCCAGTTTGATTCCCGTCGGTGCCACCAGTATTTTCATTGAACATACCGATCCGTCTGGACCAGTATTTTCATTGAACATACCGGCCCGTCTGGAAGTGTTGGAACTGCCCTTGCGGGGGTGTCATTAGAGCTTATCGTCAATTCTTCGTACTCCCCTCACGGGTGAGACGATGGAGGCGCATGTGCAGAAATGCATCAGCCATTGACAGAGAAGCACTATTATTATTATTATTATTATTATTATTATTATTATTATTATTATTATTATTATTATTATTATTATTATTACTATTATTCAGCCCTATGGCCTCAAGGCGTTAAACTGTGACGCCAACGCATAACCCTTTGGTGGTAGATGCTGGGGAGGAGGGTCGTTGCGCGCGTAAAAGATCTTAAACTCCGCATATGCTGGTTGATAGCCCAGGACCCAGCAGACACCAGATTGTTATGGGTGGGGTTTCGAGGCAGCTCTAGCAAGCGCGCTTGGTGTATGCACTTGCACATTCGGTGACGTCTTGCAAGAGGTTGCTGGGACTGCGGAATAACCTCGGCTTAGTGCAGTCTTGCCCTCAGGAGCTCCATCGGTGGCCCCGATCATCAGGCGAGAGACTGACACGGGGGGTGGAGGACCTCGAACAAGGGTATTGGAGGCTTATGTCCGTTGAGGATATGCCATTAGCTGCATCAGTACGCCTCAGATATAGTATTACTATTATTATTATTATTATTATTATTATTATTATTATTATTATTATTATTATTATTATTATTATTATTATTATTATTATTATTATTATTATTATTATCATTATTATTATTATTGTCATTGCTATGATTATTATTTGAAATTGGAAATATTTCCAACCTCTGGAAATATTTTTAGTCACACTAAAAATATTTCCAATGGCTGGAAATATTTTCAGTGACTGGAAATATTTTCAGCCATTGGAAATATTTCCAGAAACTGTAAATATTTCCAGCCTTTGGAAATATTTCCAGTCCCTGGAAGTATTTCCAGCCACTGGAAATATTTCCAGGGACTGGAAATATTTCCAGGGACTGGAAATACGTACTCACCACCTATCAAATTTGGCGAAGCTGTGGCGCCCCTCTGTTGTGCTGGATCTGCCCTGATTGACTTTTGCCACCCACTTCTTCCACTGAGTTGGCTTGTCCGATAACTTTGGCAAGATGGCGGGCAGACACTTGGTCAGCAGGGCGGTGCGACGCTTGTTCACAGCGTCGTCCTCGTCTTCGTCCTGCGCGCCTCCTCTCTTCTTGCTCTTCTTGCTGTTCTTCTTTTCCGCCTTCCCCTTTCTCGATCTCTTCTTTGATTGACTCCTTTTGGTGTTTTGCTCCTCCTCCTCCTCCTCTTCCGTCGTCGACCCCAAATCGGTATCCATCGTCAGAAGCCCCGCCTTCAGGCTTTCTGCCCGTTTTTTTTCCCTTAGCTCCCTCTCTTCCTTTTGTTTTTTATCTTCTCTTCCTCCTCTGTACGCTTTGCTTGCTTGTCATCATTTCTTAGTAATACATCTTCATCACTCGTTTCTGCCTCTTCTTAACTCGTTTCTACCTCTGCTTTGCCTTTCTTACTCTTACCACCCCTTTCCCTTTCCTTGTCTTTCTTGCTCTTTTTTACAGCTGTGTTTGTCTCCTCTGCCTCTTCCTCTTCGTCATCCTTTACCTCTTCTCTATTCTTTTTCCCTTTTTTTTTTCTTTCTACCTTTTTCTTTTCCCTTCGCTTCTTCCCTCTGCCTCTTGTTGCTTACAGCATTGTCTGCCTCTTCCTATTGTTGTTTAGCATCAAGCGCAGCAGCAGCAGCAGCAACACGCTCTTCCCTAGCTCTATTCTGTTCAGCTTGATCATGCAACGAAACTGGGGAAGTACTTGGCCAAAACACCTTGTCCTGCCTGCCTGTAATTATTAGGGACTTTTCGTGACTATTGTAAATTTTCCGTTTCGCGATCACAATTTTCATTTTGTCGATGGACCGGCCGTACCTGTATTTTCTTTTTCCTCCTTTTTACCGTTATTTTCGGTATTTACAACGGGTAAAAAATTGAGGCTTGGACCATGCCGGGCCGAGTCAGTATAAGAATGGCATCTTTCGCGTATATCGAGAACGTTTTTGACTTGAGTGGAGCATGTGTTCAGAGGTCATGTGGCCTGAGGTCAGGTGGCCTGAACCTTTCAACCATTCCCAACAAACTCACAATTCAAGGAGACGCAACACAGAAGCCGTCGGTTGCCAGTACCCCCTCACCACAGGTGAATTCGTCTCTTGTTCTGGAAGTTCCACTTTGCTTCTTCAACAACTTGGACCATACCCATGATCTCTCATGTCACTGTACGTAGGAAAGGAGTGTGTCTAGCTTCATCGGGAAGGAAAGAATGGGGACTGTATGGTAGAAACGAACCGGACGAGTGGACCGGAGTGAGTGGAGTGGCGTCGCGTCGAGCTTGCCTTGATGGAAAGAAATGACGACTCATAGGTAGTCTCTTGGAGCCCACAACTGAACATTTTCCCTTGCTCCTTGTTGGACAAAAACCCATACAGTGTTTTCCTATTCACTAAGGTAGATGGCGTCGAGCTTGTATCGGAAAGGAAAACAAGGACCGCTTCGGCGTCGAGCTTGTATCGGGAAGGAAAGAATGAGGACCGCTTGGTCAACTTGGTATCTCTTTGACCTCGCACACTTTTTACAACTTTTTACGCAACGATCTTCTACCTCACAAATATTTTGTGAAGTCTTTCATACGATCGTTTTCTTCAATCAGTTGTTTTAGGTCTGTCAGAGCGTTGAAGGACCGCAGATCGCAACCTCAAGCTACACGACAATTGCATCAAGCGGCGACGACTAGGAAAGTGTGGGGAGGCAGATAGAGCTTCTATGGCTACTACTTGGGCTCGCAAGAGGGAGTTCGGGTTTTTTGTTTTTGGAGAGCATCAGGGAGTTCGTTCAAAGTTTTGCCAACAGTTTTCGTGGTTGGGAGTTCGGCTTCAGGCTAGGAATTAGGCTTGGTTTGGACGGGGTTTCGAATTTTTTTTCGTCAGGGAGTGTTCTAGGGAGTGTTCTGCAAAAGGTTCAGTTCAACAGATTTTCGTGGTTGGGAGTTCGGCTTCAGGCTATGAATAAGGCTTGGTATGGTGCGTCCTTTCTGCTATTCTCTGCAGAAGGTTCAGTCCTCATGGTGCGTTCTTTTTGCTTTGTGTAACAAGATTTCGAAGACCCGGATGGGAAGCAGGCCAAATCAGAGCCAGACCAGGGACCAAGGACCACGTCACACTGGATGACTCTGGGTTCAGCTACCATGAGCTAGAGCTACAGCAGCGGCTTCGATGCTTCAACCAGGGAGTTGGCTTTCAACAGGGAGTTGGCTTTAAACAGGGAGTAGGCCTTCAATAGGAACAATCAGAATTCGAATACATTGTCTTCAGATATATTGGGATAATAAGAGTATATTGGGATAGAAAGAAAAGAAAAAAAGAAAAAAAAAACTATGGGCGAATGGCATGGTTACCAGCACGCGGGTGATAGCTATGGGTGGCTGCGAGTGAAGGCTACAAATACGAGTCAGTCTATGGTTACGCGGGAGTGCACGAGGACAAATGCAGGACGGGTAGGGCCAGGGAGCGTCAGGACAAGGCAGTGTAGGACCAGGGAGTTCAGCATGAGCGAAAATGAAAAGAGTTACAGGAGTAGTGACGAAAACAAGGCAGCGGAGAGAGAGCAGCGATGAGAGTGGCGACAGCAGGACAGCGCAGAGTGGCAGCAAGTGGCGACAGCAGGACAGCGCAGAGTGGCAGCAGCGACAGCAGGACAACGCAGAGTGGCAGCATCGACAGGACAGTGGAGAGGATCAGCAGAACAGCGGAGAGTGCAGCAGTGATAGCATTAGCAGAGAGCAAGGCAGAGTGGCAGCAGCGACAGCAAGACAGCGGAATGGACCAGCAGCGTAGCGGAGAGGGGGCAGCGGAAAGGGACAGCAGCGACAGCGAGAGCAGCGCAGAGTAGCAACGACAACGGGAGCAGCGCAAAGTAGAAGCGACAGGAGCGGAGAGAGGCAGCAGCGACAGGAGCGCAGAGTGGCAGCAGCATTAGCAGCAGCAGCAGCGACAGTGGAGAGGGGAGCCAACAGCGTGGGCATGAACGAGAGCGAGGGACTTCGCCTTGTTTGACAGGGAGTAGTGTCTGATGATTCTTAACAAATTGAAAGTTGACGATTGAAACATGAGTCTCTGTGACAACGATATGAAAACACAATCCTTTTTGGTGCTGTTTTGCCTTTTGCATCATATGACATTTATAATAGGAATATTGTAACGCAAGAATGACATGCACATATATATACCATGTCCTTTTTGCATGGTCCATTTCTCGTACACAATAGTTAACTATATATAACGCAAAAATGGCATGTACACTACCATGTCCTTTTTGCATGTGCTTGTCTTGATATTATGATATGAAAATCACTTACGCACATGAGTTACATACATAACACTTGACAAAACAACATTCATGACAAAACGCAAAAAGGACACATCTTTACAAAAGTGGCCTTTTTGCGCGTCTTGTCCAAGTATTTGAAACATTAATGTACATTAATGTCTCGGTTTATATATTATTATTATGTATAACGCAAAAAGGACATCAGAAAAATGTCTATATATTTTGCTCCTAGAAATAATAATAATGATAATAATAATAATAATAATAATAATAATGATAATGATAATGATAATAATCATAATAATAAAATGATAATAATCATAATAATAATAATAATAATAATGATAATAATGATAATAATAATAATAATGATAATAATGATAATAATAATAATAACTTAAGAGTGTTTTACGACTGATAATAATGACATGTAATATATATGTGAAAATAATGAGTATGTGAATGATTTGAATGATTAAACGGAATGTATTCTTTTATTTGTTTGATTTGTGGATTATTTGATATTATTTTTGACATGTACGTGAGAGACGGAATGCGTATGTGAAGATACGTCTTTCACTACTAGTTTGACGTGTACTTGAAAGACACTGTAGTATTTGAAACAACAATCATGTACATGGATGTCTCGTTTATGTAGACTTATATAACGCAAAAAGGATATGATAGTTAGAAAAATATCTTTTTTGCGCATCTTGTCCTGTCCTGTTTTGTGTTAGTCGGTCTTTCATTTTCTATAACGCAGAAGGGACATAACACATTTAGAATGTCTATATTTTGCTCCTTTGTCTTTCACTTGGAATGTAAAATGGTTTGATGCGATGGAAAATGCGAGTCGCGTTCGTTTTCAGTAATATTTATCATGGCATTTGAGTAATATTTTTTGTGGCATGGATGATATTGTAATCTATTTTATTGAATGTATTGTTGTCTGTATGACTTTGGTTTGTGCGCATAATTTAATTGACTTAATAATTTTTTACAAGTAATATGGCATGCATTAGATATATGGTAATAATGAGCATGTGAATGATTAAATGGAATGTATTGTTTTGTTTTATTTCTGGATTACTTGATGATTATTTTTGATGTACTTGAGAGGCAGAAAAGGATTATTTTTAAAAAGCGGGGTGTGTATCTTTTAGCAAGCGGAATGTGTACGTGAAGGATGATACGTTTCTTGACTTAAGTTTGAAATTTAGTACCTGAAAGACACTATATTCAAGAGGCGAAATGATTATAATATGTAATCTTCTCTCTTTTTCTCTTCTGTTCCTCTTTTCTCTTTTCTCTTTTGTTCTCTTTTCTCTTCTGTTCTCTTCTGTTCGTTTTTGACTTAGTTTGATTTGTAGTAACTGTAAGACACTATTCAAGAGGCGAAATGATTATGATATGTAATCTTCTCTTTTTCTCTTCTGTTCCTCTTTTCTCTGTTCCTCTTCTCTCCTCTTCTTTTCTCTTGTCTTTTTTCTCGTCTGTCTTCTTTCTCTTGTCTCTCTTTTGTCTTTGTCTTTGTCTCGTTGCCTTCTGTTCTCTTGCCTTGTCTCTGTCTTTTTGTCTCGTTGCCTTCTGTTCTCTTGCCTTCTGTTCTCTTGCCTTCTGTTCTCTTGCCTTGTTTCTGTCTTTTTGTCTCGTCTTCACTTAAGTTTGAAATTTAGTACCTGAAAGACACTATATTCAAGAGGCGAAATGATTATAATATGTAATCTTCTCTCTTTTTCTCTTCTGTTCCTCTTTTCTCTTTTCTCTTTTGTTCTCTTTTCTCTTCTGTTCTCTTCTGTTCGTTTTTGACTTAGTTTGATTTGTAGTAACTGTAAGACACTATTCAAGAGGCGAAATGATTATGATATGTAATCTTCTCTTTTTCTCTTCTGTTCCTCTTTTCTCTGTTCCTCTTCTCTCCTCTTCTTTTCTCTTGTCTTTTTTCTCGTCTGTCTTCTTTCTCTTGTCTCTCTTTTGTCTTTGTCTTTGTCTCGTTGCCTTCTGTTCTCTTGCCTTGTCTCTGTCTTTTTGTCTCGTTGCCTTCTGTTCTCTTGCCTTCTGTTCTCTTGCCTTCTGTTCTCTTGCCTTGTTTCTGTCTTTTTGTCTCGTCTTCACTTAAGTTTGAAATTTAGTACCTGAAAGACACTATATTCAAGAGGCGAAATGATTATAATATGTAATCTTCTCTCTTTTTCTCTTCTGTTCCTCTTTTCTCTTTTCTCTTTTGTTCTCTTTTCTCTTCTGTTCTCTTCTGTTCGTTTTTGACTTAGTTTGATTTGTAGTAACTGTAAGACACTATTCAAGAGGCGAAATGATTATGATATGTAATCTTCTCTTTTTCTCTTCTGTTCCTCTTTTCTCTGTTCTCTCCTTTTCTTTTCTCTTGTCTTTTTTCTCGTCTGTCTTCTTTCTCTTGTCTCTCTTTTGTCTTTGTCTTTGTCTCGTTGCCTTCTGTTCTCTTGCCTTGTCTCTGTCTTTTGTCTCGTTGCCTTCTGTTCTCTTGCCTTCTGTTCTCTTGCCTTGTTTCTGTCTTTTTGTCTCGTTTTCTCTTTTCTCTCCTCTCTTTTGTCCTAATTTTTTTCTTTTACTTTTTCAATTTAACTTTATTTCTCTTGTCACTCTCTCCTCTTTCCCCTCTCTTCTTCTCTTGCTCTTGCTCTTTCTCTCTCTTTTTTCTTTTTTTTTTTTTTTTTTTTTTTTTTTTTCGTAAGAGTCGAGGGACAAAAAGACCAATTAGACACATACACGTAGGTTGTGAAATCAAAGCTAGGCGTGTGTGTGTGAAGAGCCAAGGGGCAACCATTTTATCAAGAGGCCAGAGGCTGATTGGGAAGCCCAGAGCCCATGTTGAAACGTATCGGAGTTCGAAAAAAGAGCTTTTTTGGACAAAGTACCTCAGCATGTATGTATTATATGAATATTAGTATATTAGTATATGTAAGAAAGAGAAAAAGGAGTCGAAAAAAATGTCGAAGAATGGGCAAATCAGTGAAGAGCCAAGGGGCGACTATGTTATCAAGAGGCCAGAGGCTGATTGGGAAGCCCAGACCGCGTTTCGAAGAACGAGAAAGAAAAATAATTATTACTATTACTATTACTATCACTATTATCACTATTATCACTTATCACTATTATCACTATTATCACTATTATCACTATCACTATTATTACTATTTCTATTATTATTATTATTATTATTATTATTATTATTATTATTATTATTATTATTATTATTATTATTATTATTATTATTATTATCATCAAGAATAAGAATAAGAAGAATGATAGTGATAATGATAATAATAATAATAATAATAATAATAATAATAATAATAATAATAATAATAGTGATAGTGATAATGATAATGATGATGAGTCTTATTCTTATTCTTATATTCTTATTCTTATATTCTTCTTATTCTTATATTCTTATTCTTCTTTTCTTCTTATTCTTCTTATTCGTATTCTTATTCTTATATTCTTATTCTTCTTTTCTTCTTCTTATTCTTCTTATTCTTCTTATTCTTCTTCTTATTCTTATATTTTTTCTTATTCTTCTTCTTATTATTATTATTCTTATTCTTATTATTATTATTATTCTTATTATTCTTATTATTATTATTATTATTATTATTATTATTATTATTATTATTATTATTATTATTATTATTATTATTATTATTATCCTTGTGGCACCGCGATAGCCCAGTGGTTAAGGTCTACCATCTGGGACCTGTCGCCAGTTCGATTCCTGTCGGTGCCAGTATTTTCAAGTCGGTGCCAGTATTTTCAAAGGATATTTTCTTTGAAAGTATTGGTCTGTCTGGAAGGCTTGGAGCTGCCTTGCGGGGGTCAGTAGAGTAGAGCCTCGCGGGTGAGACGATGGAGGCACGTGTGCAGAAATGCATTCGCCATTATTATTATTATTATTATTATCATTATTATTATTAATCTTTTTGACTTAAATTTGAGCATGTAAGAAAATCTTTTGACTTGTACTTGAGCATGTATGCACGAATGTGACAAAAAAGAGGTGTATCTTATTGTGTTATCTTAAGATGCGAGCAGATTCACACAGGATTGATTCGGTGTGATGTTACGTATGAATATCGTCATTAGCTTTGGCACTAAATATCGCGATTAGCTTTGGCACTAACAATACCATGACATGTTCTTTCAATATGATAACCTATGACAGTGTTATAATATGATAACCTATGACAGTGTTATAATAACTAGAGGCATGGTATGACATGACAAGACTGTTTAGCACAATCGACATACATTTACTTAATTATGAAGTATTTTGTGATTAGAAAAAGTAGTACTAAACATGATTTGTGGTGTGTGGTTTTTGGGGTTGTAGTGTGTGGCTTTGGTTGTGGGTTGCGTTGGTGGTTGAAAGGTAGTGAAGAATCTGGATCAGTGATCAGTGGAGGCGCCAAACCTTAGGGCTTCCGATAAGACCCTTCCTCCATTTTAATCTCTTCCTCTTATTTTAATCTCTCTCTCTCAGTCTCTCTCGCTCTCTCTCTGTCTCTCTTTCTCTCTCTCTCTCTCTCTCTCTCTCTCTCTCTCTTTCTCTGTCTCTCAGTCTCTCTCGTCTCTCCCTGCCTGCTGCTTTCACTCGCTTGTTTGCTTGTCTTGGGAATTATACTTAGTCGTGTGCCCCCACTATCGCCGTTGGAGAGATCCATGTCGCACAACGATATTATAATATCCTTAAGCGTTTCTTCCGCGTTCGTTCGTTCCGTGTCCTTGGCAACTGTGCCTTCCATAGCGGCTATTTCACGTGTCAACTCTTCAAGCATTGTGCCTCGGCTGGTCCGTTCTCTTTGTTTGCCGAATCGTCTTTTCCATAGATCGGCTGCAAATTCTTTCACCAAAGACCTGCGGAAGAGCTCATCTCAAGAAAGCGACAACAACGATAAGAATCTCAAATGTCTTTCGTACATGACATGTCTTTCGTGTCGTGAGAAATTTTGCTATCTATTAACCATGTGGTCTTGTGATCCATGTGTGATAACATGATAGTAATGTTCTTAAACGTTATGTTTTTTGTCAAACGTGGTCGTTTTTGTGATCCGTGAGATAGTAACGTTTTAAGACTTGAGATGAAAGATGGGGCGGTCGGTTAAATGCCACACCCCTTTTTTTAATCTGCAATCGAAATTTTTCCCAACTTCGAAACTGTGTGCATTCACACAGGTTCTGCGGCCGGGTCAGTTTCTCAACAACTTAAGTTCAATTGCATGGAATATCAACAATACTGGTGATACCACAGGTAATAACTTCCATACTCATTGTCACCCGGGCCTTTTGTAGAGTTTAAAAAAATGCAAAACAATAGTGATTAATAACTTACCCACCGTCCGCGCAGTATCTTGAAGACTTGACGACGGGGCAGTATTAACTTCTAAGTTTCTTAATACCAGTATGATAAAAAGATTCTAAAAACATTCAATATTAAATTACAAATTTTGTACTAATAGGTAATGATATCATCATACAGATACTAAGTAACTGAGGCCGTAATCATTATATAATAATATTAATATCACATGATCATTCAAAAATACATGGTGTGGCCCGCCTGGTGCCAACTCAGTATGAATAGTTTTTTCAGTTTGCCTGGATCACGTTTTTTTAGGAGAGACTGAAACGCTAATTTTTTATTTTTTTTTTATCCTCATCAACTCAGTGTCCGCACACCCTGACTCTGAGCTCAGGCTTCGAAGCCTTTCCGGACCGGGACCCGAGTAAGTTGCCACTAGTTATTAATATTAATGCAATAATGAGAGTGATTAATTGTTTACGCAACTTTCAGCACTAGCGGTGAAGTTTTAATAGAACACTTACCACTCGTAGAGCTGACTCTGAGTGGGAAGCAGAAGAGATAAACTTGAATGGAAGAGGTATCAAGAAATACAACAAGATTCAGAAAACATGAAGTGTTGTACTATGATATTAATATTAATATACAATCTAAGCCTACGGTTGATGGCAAGGTGACTCTGCGTGAGTTCTCTCTTTTTTATTTTATGCTCCCCTACCTTTTGGATGGTTCTTCTGCTGCCTATCGTCTGACGTCTTCTTTTCCATCTGTGCCGCCTGCACTCCGATGCTTTTTCTTTTTTATCAAGTTAATATTCTTCACTGTTGTGGCGGGCCGCACCTTCGTCACTCGTTATTCAGTAATTATATACTATCTTTCAAGAATAGTTATTGATTAACAGGTGTTCAAGTTACCTGAGACCACGAGTGACCGGGCTCACCCCTTTGCCGTTAGTACAGGTAAGTGCGGTAGGGTTCGTAAGAGTAATGTTAAGGGTAAGGTAAGTGGCAAGGTAGGTTTGCTCTGCACTGTTTTTCAGTGCATATGAGCTGTGCTCACTTCGAAGGTTCTGGCTCTATGATATACTATATATATATATATATATATATATATATATCATGATATATATATATATATATATATATGATCATTTATGTATTCGCGACTTGTCCAACCGCAAAGTATGAAACAAGCCTTAAAAAATATGAAAAACCAATATTTGACACATAGAAAACATACATAGAAAACAAAAAAGTGTCAAATGTTTAAGACGTAAATTTATCAAACTAAGCACATTAAGAGAGATTTAGACGAAAAGACACATAAACAATATTTTTATTTCATAAAAATATATATAAACTGCGTGTATATGGTTTATGTGTCTTTTCGTCTAAATCTCTCTTATTAATAATGTGCTTAGTTTGATAAATTTACGTTAAACATTTGACACTTTTTTGTTTTCTATGAATGTTTTCTATGTGTCAAATGTTGGTTTTTCATATTTTTAATGCTTGTTTCATACTTTGCGGTTGGACAAGTCGCGAATACATAAATGATCATCACCCAAAAATGGGGAGTAGGGGGGATACACATGAAACATGCAAAAAAAAATACGACACTGCGACATAATAGACGAGTTAGGTAAAATCGTCCAAAACCTCTGCGGTGCGGTGGATTGAAGTCGTCCACGGTGCCGCAAAGACATATTCGCGGGGGTTTCCTTTTTGACCAAAATTGGTGGCATCGGCTCAGCCATAACGAAATTATTTTGCTGGCATAATTACATTGATGGGCTTTCTGTTTTCGTTAAAATAACTAGTCCATCTATCTATATTCTTGTCTGCTTTTTCTCCATATTTTTTCTCGTATTCAAGTTTAAGGTTGTTTAGTTGCTCGTTGTATATCTTTCGATATTTTGCTTTGTATTGTTTTCGTCTGTCAAGACTAGCCTTCTGGTATATATCCAATAATACATGCTCTTTGCTATCATAATGTATTTTATTCGCATTCTTTTTCTTTTCGTAATAGGCTTTATTGTATTCCTTTATCTTGTCCTTATTTTTTCTTGAAGTTGTTGCTTCCTTCTTTGTGCTATTTTTTCTTTATTCTTCTCATAATATTCCCTTTGGTATTTTTGCATCCTTAAGAATGCAAAACTATCTCATATTTTTGCGAGATATACTCTTGTTGATTCGCGTGTTGTTCAGATGCGGTTGGCATTATAGTAATATTGACCCTTGTCCTTAAATGTAATATTGACCCTTACGTTTTTTATTATAGCACACAAACAGGGGGTATTACAGCAAACGAAAGAGATGAATATAAGAGCAGGGGGAGTGAAAATATCTTCTCCTGTTGCTGTCTGACCTTAGGGTCGGCCGTGTCCTACTTGACACTTACAGGGTCGGCCACTTTTCGGTTATTAAATTTTAATATTTATTGTATAATACTTCTTCCTATTACACCTGTCCTACCTGTCCGAGGTTCAATTAAGAAATAGTAAATTTTTTTTCCTCCCCCCATTTTTCTAATGGAGACCTAAAAAAATTTCACCCGCGGAGGGTCGGCCTAGGACAGGTCGTCCTTCATTAATACTAAGAAGAATTGTCTCACTTAGCCTGCTCAATACCACTCTCAAGTGTCCAAGTCGCCACAACGGCGTTTTTGCGTTTTTGAAGACGGGTGGATAATGATTAAACTATTTTTGACTTAGAAAAAAATAGACTTGTCTTATATACACAAAGATGTGGAGCGAAGATGACAAGAAGTTTGTTAGGCAGTTAAGAGTTGCTACTACTGAAAGTAAAATTTATGAAGTCGTTTCCAACTTCTACGATAGTGAGTTAAAACCAAGTATCGCCTTTCATAATGCTATTATATCGCTATTTAGTACACCAACGAGTGATGAAGAGGTGCTTGAGGCACTAAAAATCATATATCCAAAATATGCTATCGTGTATCCAAATTTGAATAGTAGAAGACAAAGACTTTCTGAGATGAGAAAAAAAGCAATAGAGCCTTACCAAAGCGAAAAAGTATATGAAATGAGCAAACTTGATAAGTATTTTAATCTGAATGAAGACGAGCGGATTGATATCGTTGAGGGGTATAAGAAGGATGTCAAAGCCAAAAATGAACAAAAAATACAAATTGATGTCCGCGATGTAATGGCTAAAATGAATGATATGATATTAAGTAATGACCCTTATCTTAAACTACTTGCTTTGATGATAGCAATTGGAGCAAGACCTGTGGAAATATTTGATAAAAACACATATGAATTGATACCAGATAAACCTTCTTGGTTGCGAGTGAATAAGCTAGCAAAAAAGAGGGAAGGACAAAAAAAGAATTGGACTGAGAGGCCTGTTGTCCTTTTTACTCCCCAGTTCGTAATAGAACAAGTAAATTCAATACGGAATCTTTCAAAAAGAAAAAAGCAGTCATCATCAACAGCGAGGGTGTGCTTGATAAACAAAAGAATAATGAACTAAACAAAAGAATTATCAAAATCTTCCCTTGGCTATCGGAATACACGCAGAAGAGTAGTATGTTGCGGAAACTATATGCTAGTTTGTCGTATAGTAATTTCGCCAATCCGAAATTAGAGAATTTTAACACGTGGGTAAGCAATGTGTTGGGACACGGCGATATGCTCACTTCATTTAGTTATAGTTGGGTTAATGTGGCCGACCCTGAAGAAATTAATGCAGAAGGGATTAAAACAGAATTAGAGGAGTTGAGACGCAAGATAGATTTATGTCTGAATTTAAATAATACTAATGAAACTGAAAGCGAAAACGGAGACGAAGAAAGCAAATATCAACCATGAGGAAAAAGCGCTAGCAGAGAGGATAAGTATAAATTGCTTGAGCAGATTTACAATGATAACCCGAATATTACAAATACCAAACTAAGAAAGATAAGCGGGATTGGAGCCGTTATTGTCAATAAGTTTATCAAAGAGAAGAGGAGTGGAGCGACGAAGAGCATGTAAGAAGGCCAGAATCGCCGACCGCTTAATCTGGAACTCGTGTTTCGTCTGAAGCTTTCTGAAAGTGGGAACAGACTCGCGATCGGTGCCCAAAATTTTGGGGAAAACGGTCCGAGTCAACAGACGCACCAAGCACCACCTCCAATCTTGCTCTTGTTCCGTCAAATCCTCACCGCGGCAGCTACTAGCCACCCTACACACGGTACGCAAAGTCAGAGAGAGAGAGAGAGAGAGAGAGAGAAGAGTGAGAGTATGGGTTTGAGACACACACAAAGAGTTATTACTATTCTTATTATTATCATTATTATTATTATTATTATTATTATTATTATTATTATTATTATTATTATTATTATTATTATTATTATTATTATTATTATTATTATTGGTCACAGTGATAGCCCAGTGGTCAAGTTCTACCATCTGGGCCCTGTCGCCAGTTTGATTCCCGTCGGTGCCACCAGTATTTTCATTGAACATACCGATCCGTCTGGACCAGTATTTTCATTGAACATACCGATCCGTCTGGACCAGTATTTTCATTGAACATACCGGCCCGTCTGGAAGTGTTGGAACTGCCCTTGCGGGGGTGTCATTAGAGCTTATCGTCAATTCTTCGTACTCCCCTCACGGGTGAGACGATGGAGGCGCATGTGCAGAAATGCATCAGCCATTGACAGAGAAGCACTATTATTATTATTATTATTATTATTATTACTATTCTTATTATCATTATTATTATTATTATTATTATTATTATTATTATTATTGTTATTATTATTACTATTATTCAGCCCTATGGCCTCAAGGCGTTAAACTGTGACGCCAACGCATAACCCTTTGGTGGTAGATGCTGGGGAGGAGGGTCGTTGCGCGCGTAAAAGATCTTAAACTCCGCATATGCTGGTTGATAGCCCAGGACCCAGCAGACACCAGATTGTTATGGGTGGGGTTTCGAGGCAGCTCTAGCAAGCGCGCTTGGTGTATGCACTTGCACATTCGGTGACGTCTTGCAAGAGGTTGCTGGGACTGCGGAATAACCTCGGCTTAGTGCAGTCTTGCCCTCAGGAGCTCCATCGGTGGCCCCGATCATCAGGCGAGAGACTGACACGGGGGGGTGGAGGACCTCGAACAAGGGTATTGGAGGCTTATGTCCGTTGAGGATATGCCATTAGCTGCATCAGTACGCCTCAGATATAGTATTACTATTATTATTATTATTATTATTATTATTATTATTATTATTATTATTATTATTATTATTATTATTATTATTATTATTATTATCATTATTATTATTATTATTATTGTCATTGCTATGATTATTATTTGAAATTGGAAATATTTCCAACCTCTGGAAATATTTTTAGTCACACTAAAAATATTTCCAATGGCTGGAAATATTTTCAGTGACTGGAAATATTTTCAGCCATTGGAAATATTTCCAGAAACTGTAAATATTTCCAGCCTTTGGAAATATTTCCAGTCCCTGGAAGTATTTCCAGCCACTGGAAATATTTCCAGGGACTGGAAATATTTCCAGGGACTGGAAATACGTACTCACCACCTATCAAATTTGGCGAAGCTGTGGCGCCCCTCTGTTGTGCTGGATCTGCCCTGATTGACTTTTGCCACCCACTTCTTCCACTGAGTTGGCTTGTCCGATAATTTTGGCAAGATGGCGGGCAGACACTTGGTCAGCAGGGCGGTGCGACGCTTGTTCACAGCGTCGTCCTCGTCTTCGTCCTGCGCGCCTCCTCTCTTCTTGCTCTTCTTGCTGTTCTTCTTTTCCGCCTTCCCCTTTCTCGATCTCTTCTTTGATTGACTCCTTTTGGTGTTTTGCTCCTCCTCCTCCTCCTCTTCCGTCGTCGACCCCAAATCGGTATCCATCGTCAGAAGCCCCGCCTTCAGGCTTTCTGTCCGTTTTTTTTCCCTTAGCTCCCTCTCTTCCTTTTGTTTTTTATCTTCTCTTCCTCCTCTGTACGCTTTGCTTGCTTGTCATCATTTCTTAGTAATACATCTTCATCACTCGTTTCTGCCTCTTCTTAACTCGTTTCTACCTCTGCTTTGCCTTTCTTACTCTTACCACCCCTTTCCCTTTCCTTGTCTTTCTTGCTCTTTTTTACAGCTGTGTTTGTCTCCTCTGCCTCTTCCTCTTCGTCATCCTTTACCTCTTCTCTATTCTTTTTCCCTTTTTTTTTTCTTTCTACCTTTTTCTTTTCCCTTCGCTTCTTCCCTCTGCCTCTTGTTGCTTACAGCATTGTCTGCCTCTTCCTATTGTTGTTTAGCATCAAGCGCAGCAGCAGCAGCAGCAACACGCTCTTCCCTAGCTCTATTCTGTTCAGCTTGATCATGCAACGAAACTGGGGAAGTACTTGGCCAAAACACCTTGTCCTGCCTGCCTGTAATTATTAGGGACTTTTCGTGACTATTGTAAATTTTCCGTTTCGCGATCACAATTTTCATTTTGTCGATGGACCGGCCGTACCTGTATTTTCTTTTTCCTCCTTTTTACCGTTATTTTCGGTATTTACAACGGGTAAAAAATTGAGGCTTGGACCATGCCGGGCCGAGTCAGTATAAGAATGGCATCTTTCGCGTATATCGAGAACGTTTTTGACTTGAGTGGAGCATGTGTTCAGAGGTCATGTGGCCTGAGGTCAGGTGGCCTGAACCTTTCAACCATTCCCAACAAACTCACAATTCAAGGAGACGCAACACAGAAGCCGTCGGTTGCCAGTACCCCCTCACCACAGGTGAATTCGTCTCTTGTTCTGGAAGTTCCACTTTGCTTCTTCAACAACTTGGACCATACCCATGATCTCTCATGTCACTGTACGTAGGAAAGGAGTGCGTCTAGCTTCATCGGGAAGGAAAGAATGGGGACTGTATGGTAGAAACGAACCGGACGAGTGGACCGGAGTGAGTGGAGTGGCGTCGCGTCGAGCTTGCCTTGATGGAAAGAAATGACGACTCATAGGTAGTCTCTTGGAGCCCACAACTGAACATTTTCCCTTGCTCCTTGTTGGACAAAAACCCATACAGTGTTTTCCTATTCACTAAGGTAGATGGCGTCGAGCTTGTATCGGAAAGGAAAACAAGGACCGCTTCGGCGTCGAGCTTGTATCGGGAAGGAAAGAATGAGGACCGCTTGGTCAACTTGGTATCTCTTTGACCTCGCACACTTTTTACAACTTTTTACGCAACGATCTTCTACCTCACAAATATTTTGTGAAGTCTTTCATACGATCGTTTTCTTCAATCAGTTGTTTTAGGTCTGTCAGAGCGTTGAAGGACCGCAGATCGCAACCTCAAGCTACACGACAATTGCATCAAGCGGCGACGACTAGGAAAGTGTGGGGAGGCAGATAGAGCTTCTATGGCTACTACTTGGGCTCGCAAGAGGGAGTTCGGGTTTTTTGTTTTTGGAGAGCATCAGGGAGTTCGTTCAAAGTTTTGCCAACAGTTTTCGTGGTTGGGAGTTCGGCTTCAGGCTAGGAATTAGGCTTGGTTTGGACGGGGTTTCGAATTTTTTTTCGTCAGGGAGTGTTCTAGGGAGTGTTCTGCAAAAGGTTCAGTTCAACAGATTTTCGTGGTTGGGAGTTCGGCTTCAGGCTATGAATAAGGCTTGGTATGGTGCGTCCTTTCTGCTATTCTCTGCAGAAGGTTCAGTCCTCATGGTGCGTTCTTTTTGCTTTGTGTAACAAGATTTCGAAGACCCGGATGGGAAGCAGGCCAAATCAGAGCCAGACCAGGGACCAAGGACCACGTCACACTGGATGACTCTGGGTTCAGCTACCATGAGCTAGAGCTACAGCAGCGGCTTCGATGCTTCAACCAGGGAGTTGGCTTTCAACAGGGAGTTGGCTTTAAACAGGGAGTAGGCCTTCAATAGGAACAATCAGAATTCGAATACATTGTCTTCAGATATATTGGGATAATAAGAGTATATTGGGATAGAAAGAAAAGAAAAAAAGAAAAAAAAAACTATGGGCGAATGGCATGGTTACCAGCACGCGGGTGATAGCTATGGGTGGCTGCGAGTGAAGGCTACAAATACGAGTCAGTCTATGGTTACGCGGGAGTGCACGAGGACAAATGCAGGACGGGTAGGGCCAGGGAGCGTCAGGACAAGGCAGTGTAGGACCAGGGAGTTCAGCATGAGCGAAAATGAAAAGAGTTACAGGAGTAGTGACGAAAACAAGGCAGCAGAGAGAGAGCAGCGATGAGAGTGGCGACAGCAGGACAGCGCAGAGTGGCAGCAAGTGGCGACAGCAGGACAGCGCAGAGTGGCAGCAGCGACAGCAGGACAACGCAGAGTGGCAGCATCGACAGGACAGTGGAGAGGATCAGCAGAACAGCGGAGAGTGCAGCAGTGATAGCATTAGCAGAGAGCAAGGCAGAGTGGCAGCAGCGACAGCAAGACAGCGGAATGGACCAGCAGCGTAGCGGAGAGGGGGCAGCGGAAAGGGACAGCAGCGACAGCGAGAGCAGCGCAGAGTAGCAACGACAACGGGAGCAGCGCAAAGTAGAAGCGACAGGAGCGGAGAGAGGCAGCAGCGACAGGAGCGCAGAGTGGCAGCAGCATTAGCAGCAGCAGCAGCGACAGTGGAGAGGGGAGCCAACAGCGTGGGCATGAACGAGAGCGAGGGACTTCGCCTTGTTTGACAGGGAGTAGTGTCTGATGATTCTTAACAAATTGAAAGTTGACGATTGAAACATGAGTCTCTTGTGACAACGATATGAAAACACAATCCTTTTTGGTGCTGTTTTGCCTTTTGCATCATATGACATTTATAATAGGAATATTGTAACGCAAGAATGACATGCACATATATATACCATGTCCTTTTTGCATGGTCCATTTCTCGTACACAATAGTTAACTATATATAACGCAAAAATGGCATGTACACTACCATGTCCTTTTTGCATGTGCTTGTCTTGATATTATGATATGAAAATCACTTACGCACATGAGTTACATACATAACACTTGACAAAACAACATTCATGACAAAACGCAAAAAGGACACATCTTTACAAAAGTGGCCTTTTTGCGCGTCTTGTCCAAGTATTTGAAACATTAATGTACATTAATGTCTCGGTTTATATATTATTATTATGTATAACGCAAAAAGGACATCAGAAAAATGTCTATATATTTTGCTCCTAGAAATAATAATAATGATAATAATAATAATAATAATAATAATGATAATGATAATGATAATAATCATAATAATAAAATGATAATAATCATAATAATAATAATAATAATAATGATAATAATGATAATAATAATAATAATGATAATAATGATAATAATAATAATAACTTAAGAGTGTTTTACGACTGATAATAATGACATGTAATATATATGTGAAAATAATGAGTATGTGAATGATTTGAATGATTAAACGGAATGTATTCTTTTATTTGTTTGATTTGTGGATTATTTGATATTATTTTTGACATGTACGTGAGAGACGGAATGCGTATGTGAAGATACGTCTTTCACTACTAGTTTGACGTGTACTTGAAAGACACTGTAGTATTTGAAACAACAATCATGTACATGGATGTCTCGTTTATGTAGACTTATATAACGCAAAAAGGATATGATAGTTAGAAAAATATCTTTTTTGCGCATCTTGTCCTGTCCTGTTTTGTGTTAGTCGGTCTTTCATTTTCTATAACGCAGAAGGGACATAACACATTTAGAATGTCTATATTTTGCTCCTTTGTCTTTCACTTGGAATGTAAAATGGTTTGATGCGATGGAAAATGCGAGTCGCGTTCGTTTTCAGTAATATTTATCATGGCATTTGAGTAATATTTTTTGTGGCATGGATGATATTGTAATCTATTTTATTGAATGTATTGTTGTCTGTATGACTTTGGTTTGTGCGCATAATTTAATTGACTTAATAATTTTTTACAAGTAATATGGCATGCATTAGATATATGGTAATAATGAGCATGTGAATGATTAAATGGAATGTATTGTTTTGTTTTATTTCTGGATTACTTGATGATTATTTTTGATGTACTTGAGAGGCAGAAAAGGATTATTTTTAAAAAGCGGGGTGTGTATCTTTTAGCAAGCGGAATGTGTACGTGAAGGATGATACGTTTCTTGACTTAAGTTTGAAATTTAGTACCTGAAAGACACTATATTCAAGAGGCGAAATGATTATAATATGTAATCTTCTCTCTTTTTCTCTTCTGTTCCTCTTTTCTCTTTTCTCTTTTGTTCTCTTTTCTCT
>WBZZ01004836.1:147500-182500 GCA_019918135.1 Paulinella micropora | reverse complement strand
TCGGTGCCAGTATTTTCAAGTCGGTGCCAGTATTTTCAAAGGATATTTTCTTTGAAAGTATTGGTCTGTCTGGAAGGCTTGGAGCTGCCTTGCGGGGGTCAGTAGAGTAGAGCCTCGCGGGTGAGACGATGGAGGCACGTGTGCAGAAATGCATTCGCCATTATTATTATTATTATTATTATCATTATTATTATTAATCTTTTTGACTTAAATTTGAGCATGTAAGAAAATCTTTTGACTTGTACTTGAGCATGTATGCACGAATGTGACAAAAAAGAGGTGTATCTTATTGTGTTATCTTAAGATGCGAGCAGATTCACACAGGATTGATTCGGTGTGATGTTACGTATGAATATCGTCATTAGCTTTGGCACTAAATATCGCGATTAGCTTTGGCACTAACAATACCATGACATGTTCTTTCAATATGATAACCTATGACAGTGTTATAATATGATAACCTATGACAGTGTTATAATAACTAGAGGCATGGTATGACATGACAAGACTGTTTAGCACAATCGACATACATTTACTTAATTATGAAGTATTTTGTGATTAGAAAAAGTAGTACTAAACATGATTTGTGGTGTGTGGTTTTTGGGGTTGTAGTGTGTGGCTTTGGTTGTGGGTTGCGTTGGTGGTTGAAAGGTAGTGAAGAATCTGGATCAGTGATCAGTGGAGGCGCCAAACCTTAGGGCTTCCGATAAGACCCTTCCTCCATTTTAATCTCTTCCTCTTATTTTAATCTCTCTCTCTCAGTCTCTCTCGCTCTCTCTCTGTCTCTCTCTCTCTCTCTCTCTCTCTCTCTCTCTCTTTCTCTGTCTCTCAGTCTCTCTCGTCTCTCCCTGCCTGCTGCTTTCACTCGCTTGTTTGCTTGTCTTGGGAATTATACTTAGTCGTGTGCCCCCGCTATCGCCGTTGGAGAGATCCATGTCGCACAACGATATTATAATATCCTTAAGCGTTTCTTCCGCGTTCGTTCGTTCCGTGTCCTTGGCAACTGTGCCTTCCATAGCGGCTATTTCACGTGTCAACTCTTCAAGCATTGTGCCTCGGCTGGTCCGTTCTCTTTGTTTGCCGAATCGTCTTTTCCATAGATCGGCTGCAAATTCTTTCACCAAAGACCTGCGGAAGAGCTCATCTCAAGAAAGCGACAACAACGATAAGAATCTCAAATGTCTTTCGTACATGACATGTCTTTCGTGTCGTGAGAAATTTTGCTATCTATTAACCATGTGGTCTTGTGATCCATGTGTGATAACATGATAGTAATGTTCTTAAACGTTATGTTTTTTGTCAAACGTGGTCGTTTTTGTGATCCGTGAGATAGTAACGTTTTAAGACTTGAGATGAAAGATGGGGCGGTCGGTTAAATGCCACACCCCTTTTTTTAATCTGCAATCGAAATTTTTCTCAACTTCGAAACTGTGTGCATTCACACAGGTTCTGCGGCCGGGTCAGTTTCTCAACAACTTAAGTTCAATTGCATGGAATATCAACAATACTGGTGATACCACAGGTAATAACTTCCATACTCATTGTCACCCGGGCCTTTTGTAGAGTTTAAAAAAATGCAAAACAATAGTGATTAATAACTTACCCACCGTCCGCGCAGTATCTTGAAGACTTGACGACGGGGCAGTATTAACTTCTAAGTTTCTTAATACCGGTATGATAAAAAGATTCTAAAAACATTCAATATTAAATTACAAATTTTGTACTAATAGGTAATGATATCATCATACAGATACTAAGTAACTGAGGCAGTAATCATTATATAATAATATTAATATCACATGATCATTCAAAAATACATGGTGTGGCCCGCCTGGTGCCAACTCAGTATGAATAGTTTTTTCAGTTTGCCTGGATCACGTTTTTTTAGGAGAGACTGAAACGCTAATTTTTTATTTTTTTTTTATCCTCATCAACTCAGTGTCCGCACACCCTGACTCTGAGCTCAGGCTTCGAAGCCTTTCCGGACCGGGACCCGAGTAAGTTGCCACTAGTTATTAATATTAATGCAATAATGAGAGTGATTAATTGTTTACGCAACTTTCAGCACTAGCGGTGAAGTTTTAATAGAACACTTACCACTCGTAGAGCTGACTCTGAGTGGGAAGCAGAAGAGATAAACTTGAATGGAAGAGGTATCAAGAAATACAACAAGATTCAGAAAACATGAAGTGTTGTACTATGATATTAATATTAATATACAATCTAAGCCTACGGTTGATGGCAAGGTGACTCTGCGTGAGTTCTCTCTTTTTTATTTTATGCTCCCCTACCTTTTGGATGGTTCTTCTGCTGCCTATCGTCTGACGTCTTCTTTTCCATCTGTGCCGCCTACACTCCGAGGCTTTTTCTTTTTTATCAAGTTAATATTCTTCACTGTTGTGGCGGGCCGCACCTTCGTCACTCGTTATTCAGTAATTATATACTATCTTTCAAGAATAGTTATTGATTAACAGGTGTTCAAGTTACCTGAGACCACGAGTGACCGGGCTCACCCCTTTGCCGTTAGTACAGGTAAGTGCGGTAGGGTTCGTAAGAGTAATGTTAAGGGTAAGGTAAGTGGCAAGGTAGGTTTGCTCTGCACTGTTTTTCAGTGCATATGAGCTGTGCTCACTTCGAAGGTTCTGGCTCTATGATATACTATATATATATATATATATATATATATATATATATATATATATATATCATGATATATATATATATATATATATATGATCATTTATGTATTCGCGACTTGTCCAACCGCAAAGTATGAAACAAGCCTTAAAAAATATGAAAAACCAATATTTGACACATAGAAAACATACATAGAAAACAAAAAAGTGTCAAATGTTTAAGACGTAAATTTATCAAACTAAGCACATTAAGAGAGATTTAGACGAAAAGACACATAAACAATATTTTTATTTCATAAAAATATATATAAACTGCGTGTATATGGTTTATGTGTCTTTTCGTCTAAATCTCTCTTATTAATAATGTGCTTAGTTTGATAAATTTACGTTAAACATTTGACACTTTTTTGTTTTCTATGAATGTTTTCTATGTGTCAAATGTTGGTTTTTCATATTTTTAAGGCTTGTTTCATACTTTGCGGTTGGACAAGTCGCGAATACATAAATGATCATCACCCAAAAATGGGGAGTAGGGGGGATACACATGAAACATGCAAAAAAAAATACGACACTGCGACATAATAGACGAGTTAGGTAAAATCGTCCAAAACCTCTGCGGTGCGGTGGATTGAAGTCGTCCACGGTGCCGCAAAGACATATTCGCGGGGGTTTCCTTTTTGACCAAAATTGGTGGCATCGGCTCAGCCATAACGATATTATTTTGCTGGCATAATTACATTGATGGGCTTTCTGTTTTCGTTAAAATAACTAGTCCATCTATCTATATTCTTGTCTGCTTTTTCTCCATATTTTTTCTCGTATTCAAGTTTAAGGTTGTTTAGTTGCTCGTTGTATATCTTTCGATATTTTGCTTTGTATTGTTTTCGTCTGTCAAGACTAGCCTTCTGGTATATATCCAATAATACATGCTCTTTGCTATCATAATGTATTTTATTCGCATTCTTGTTCTTTTCGTAATAGGCTTTATTGTATTCCTTTATCTTGTCCTTATTTTTTCTTGACGTTGTTGCTTCCTTCTTTGTGCTATTTTTTCTTTATTCTTCTCATAATATTCCCTTTGGTATTTTTGCATTCTTAAGAATGCAAAACTATCTCATATTTTTGCGAGATATACTCTTGTTGATTCGCGTGTTGTTCAGATGCGGTTGGCATTATAGTAATATTGACCCTTGTCCTTAAATGTAATATTGACCCTTACGTTTTTTATTATAGCACACAAACAGGGGGTATTACAGCAAACGAAAGAGATGAATATAAGAGCAGGGGGAGTGAAAATATCTTCTCCTGTTGCTGTCCGACCTTAGGGTCGGCCGTGTCCTACTTGACACTTACAGGGTCGGCCACTTTTCGGTTATTAAATTTTAATATTTATTGTATAATACTTCTTCCTATTACACCTGTCCTACCTGTCCGAGGTTCAATTAAGAAATAGTAAATTTTTTTTCCTCCCCCCATTTTTCTAATGGAGACCTAAAAAAATTTCACCCGCGGAGGGTCGGCCTAGGACAGGTCGTCCTTCATTAATACTAAGAAGAATTGTCTCACTTAGCCTGCTCAATACCACTCTCAAGTGTCCAAGTCGCCACAACGGCGTTTTTGCGTTTTTGAAGACGGGTGGATAATGATTAAACTATTTTTGACTTAGAAAAAAATAGACTTGTCTTATATACACAAAGATGTGGAGCGAAGAAGACAAGAAGTTTGTTAGGCAGTTAAGAGTTGCTACTACTGAAAGTAAAATTTATGAAGTCGTTTCCAACTTCTACGATAGTGAGTTAAAACCAAGTATCGCCTTTCATAATGCTATTATATCGCTATTTAGTACACCAACGAGTGATGAAGAGGTGCTTGAGGCACTAAAAATCATATATCCAAAATATGCTATCGTGTATCCAAATTTGAATAGTAGAAGACAAAGACTTTCTGAGATGAGAAAAAAAGCAATAGAGCCTTACCAAAGCGAAAAAGTATATGAAATGAGCAAACTTGATAAGTATTTTAATCTGAATGAAGACGAGCGGATTGATATCGTTGAGGGGTATAAGAAGGATGTCAAAGCCAAAAATGAACAAAAAATACAAATTGATGTCCGCGATGTAATGGCTAAAATGAATGATATGATATTAAGTAATGACCCTTATCTTAAACTACTTGCTTTGATGATAGCAATTGGAGCAAGACCTGTGGAAATATTTGATAAAAACACATATGAATTGATACCAGATAAACCTTCTTGGTTGCGAGTGAATAAGCTAGCAAAAAAGAGGGAAGGACAAAAAAAGAATTGGACTGAGAGGCCTGTTGTCCTTTTTACTCCCCAGTTCGTAATAGAACAAGTAAATTCAATACGGAATCTTTCAAAAAGAAAAAAGCAGTCATCATCAACAGCGAGGGTGTGCTTGATAAACAAAAGAATAATGAACTAAACAAAAGAATTATCAAAATCTTCCCTTAGCTATCGGAATACACGCAGAAGAGTAGTATGTTGCGGAAACTATATGCTAGTTTGTCGTATAGTAATTTCGCCAATCCGAAATTAGAGAATTTTAACACGTGGGTAAGCAATGTGTTGGGACACGGCGATATGCTCACTTCATTTAGTTATAGTTGGGTTAATGTGGCCGACCCTGAAGAAATTAATGCAGAAGGGATTAAAACAGAATTAGAGGAGTTGAGACGCAAGATAGATTTATGTCTGAATTTAAATAATACTAATGAAACTGAAAGCGAAAACGGAGACGAAGAAAGCAAATATCAACCATGAGGAAAAAGCGCTAGCAGAGAGGATAAGTATAAATTGCTTGAGCAGATTTACAATGATAACCCGAATATTACAAATACCAAACTAAGAAAGATAAGCGGGATTGGAGCCGTTATTGTCAATAAGTTTATCAAAGAGAAGAGGAGTGGAGCGACGAAGAGCATGTAAGAAGGCCAGAATCGCCGACCGCTTAATCTGGAACTCGTGTTTCGTCTGAAGCTTTCTGAAAGTGGGAACAGACTCGCGATCGGTGCCCAAAATTTTGGGGAAAACGGTCCGAGTCAACAGACGCACCAAGCACCACCTCCAATCTTGCTCTTGTTCCGTCAAATCCTCACCGCGGCAGCTACTAGCCACCCTACACACGGTACGCAAAGTCAGAGAGAGAGAGAGAGAGAGAGAGAGAGAGAAGAGTGAGAGTATGTGTTTGAGACACACACAGAGAGTTATTACTATTCTTATTATCATTATTATTATTATTATTATTATTATTATTATTATTATTGTTATTATTATTATTATTATTATTATTATTATTATTATTATTATTATTATTATTATTATTATTATTATTATTATTATTATTATATGTCACCGTGATAGCCCAGTGGTCAAGTTCTACCATCTGGGCCCTGTCGCCAGTTCGATTCCCGTCGGTGCCACCAGTATTTTCATTGAACATACCGATCCGTCTGGACCAGTATTTTCATTGAACATACCGGCCCGTCTGGAAGTGTTGGAACTGCCCTTGCGGGGGTGTCATTAGAGCTTATCGTCAAATTCTTCGTACTCCCCTCACGAGTGAGACGATGGAGGCGCATGTGCAGAAATGCATCAGCCATTGACAGAGAAGCACTATTATTATTATTATTATTATTATTATTATTATTATTATTATTATTATTATTATTATTATTATTATTATTATTATTATTATTATTATTATTGTTATTATTATTATTACTATTATTCAGCCCTATGGCCTCAAGGCGTTAAACTGTGACGCCAACGCATAACCCTTTGGTGGTAGATGCTGGGGAGGAGGGTCGTTGCGCGCGTAAAAGATCTTAAACTCCGCATATGCTGGTTGATAGCCCAGGACCCAGCAGACACCAGATTGTTATGGGTGGGGTTTCGAGGCAGCTCTAGCAAGCGCGCTTGGTGTATGCACTTGCACATTCGGTGACGTCTTGCAAGAGGTTGCTGGGACTGCGGAATAACCTCGGCTTAGTGCAGTCTTGCCCTCAGGAGCTCCATCGGTGGCCCCGATCATCAGGCGAGAGACTGACACGGGGGGGGTGGAGGACCTCGAACAAGGGTATTGGAGGCTTATGTCCGTTGAGGATATGCCATTAGCTGCATCAGTACGCCTCAGATATAGTATTATCATTATTATTATTATTATTATTATTATTATTATTATTATTATTATTATTACTAGGAGCAAAATATATAGACATTTTTCTGATGTCCTTTTTGCGTTATATATAATAATAATATATAAACCGAGACATTAATGTACATTAATGTTTCAAATACTTGGACAAGACGCGCAAAAAGGCCACTTTTGTAAAGATGTGTCCTTTTTGCGTTTTGTCATGAATGTTGTTTTGTCAAGTGTTATGTATGTAACTTTCATGTGCGTAAGTGATTTTCATATCATAATATCAAGACAAGCACATGCAAAAAGGACATGGTAGTGTACATGCCATTTTTGCGTTATATATAGTTAACTATTGTGTACGAGAAATGGACCATGCAAAAAGGACATGGTATATATATGTGCATGTCATTCTTGCGTTACAATATTCCTATTATAAATGTCATATGAGGCAAAAGGCAAAACAGCACCAAAAAGGATTGTGTTTTCATATCGTTGTCACAGAGACTCATGTTTCAATCGTCAACTTTCAATTTGTTAAGAATCATCAGACACTACTCCCTGTCAAACAAGGCGAAGTCCCTCGCTCTCGTTCATGCCCACGCTGTTGGCTCCCCTCTCCACTGTCGCTGCTGCTGATGCTAATGCTGCTGCCACTCTGCGCTCCTGTCGCTGCTGCCTCTCTCCGCTCCTGTCGCTTCTACTTTGCGCTGCTCCCGTTGTCGTTGCTACTCTGCGCTGCTCTCGCTGTCGCTGCTGTCCCTTTCCGCTGCCCCCTCTCCGCTACGCTGCTGGTCCATTCCGCTGTCTTGCTGTCGCTGCTGCCACTCTGCCTTGCTCTCTGCTAATGCTATCACTGCTGCACTCTCCGCTGTTCTGCTGATCCTCTCCACTGTCCTGTCGATGCTGCCACTCTGCGTTGTCCTGCTGTCGCTGCTGCCACTCTGCGCTGTCCTGCTGTCGCCACTCTCATCGCTGCTCTCTCTCCGCTGCCTTCATCGCTGCTCTCTCTCCGCTGCCTTCATCGCTGCTCTCTCTTCGCTGCCTTGCTTTCGTCACTACTCCTGTAACTCTTTTCATTTTCGCTCATGCTGAACTCCCTGGTCCTACACTGCCTTGTCCTGACGCTCCCTGGCCCTACTCGTCCTGCATTTGTCCTCGTGCACTCCCGCGTAACCATAGACTGACTCGTATTTGTAGCCTTCACTCGCATGCCATTCGCCCATAGTTTTTTTTTCTTTTCTTTTTTTCTTTTCTTTCTATCCCAATATACTCTTATTATCCCAATATATCTGAAGACAATGTATTCCAATCCTGATTGTTCCTATTGAAGGCCTACTCCCTGTTTAAAGCCAACTCCCTGTTGAAAGCCAACTCCCTGTTGAAAGCCAACTCCCTGGTTGAAGCATCGAAGCCGCTTTTGTAGCTCAAGCTCATGGTAGCTGAACCCAGAGTCATCCAGTGTGACGTGGTCCTTGGTCCTTGGTCTGGCTCTGATTTGGCCTGCTTCCCATCCGGGTCTTCGAAATCTTGTTACACAAAGCAAAAAGAACGCACCATGAGGACTGAACCTTCTGCAGAGAATAGCAGAAAGGACGCACCATACCAAGCCTTATTCATAGCCTGAAGCCGAACTCCCAACCACGAAAATCTGTCGAACTGAACCTTTTGCAGAACACTCCCTAGAACACTCCCTGACGAAAAAAAATTCGAAACCCCGTCCAAACCAAGCCTAATTCCTAGCCTGAAGCCGAACTCCCAACCACGAAAACTGTTGGCAAAACTTTGAACGAACTCCCTGATGCTCTCCAAAAACAAAAAGCCCGAACTCCCTCTTGCGAGCCCAAGTAGTAGCCATATTAGAAGCTCTATCTGCCTCCCCACACACTCTTTCCTAGTCGTCGCCGCTTGATGCAATCGTCGTGTAGCTTGAGGTTGCGATCTGCGGTCCTTCAACGCTCTGACAGACCTAAAACAACTGATTGAAGAAAACGATCGTATGAAAGACTTCACAAAATATTTAAGTGAGGTAGAAGATGGTTGCGTAAAAAGTTGTAAAAAGTGTGCGAGGTCAAAGAGATACCAAGTTGACCAAGCGGTCCTCATTCTTTCCTTCCCGATACAAGCTCGACGCCGAAGCGGTCCTTGTTTTCCTTTCCGATACAAGCTCGACGCCATCTACCTTAGTGAATAGGAAAACACTGTATGGGTTTTTGTCCAACAAGGAGCAAGGGAAAATGTTCAAACAGTTGTGGGCTCCAAGAGACTACCTATGAGTCGTCATTTCTTTCCATCAAGGCAAGCTCGACGCGACGCCACTCCACTCACTCCGGTCCACTCGTCCGGTTCGTTTCTACCATACAGTCCCCCCATACAGTCCCCATTCTTTCCTTCCCGATGAAGCTAGACGCACTCCTTTCCTACAGTGACATGAGAGATCATGGGTATGGTCCAAGTTGTTGAAGAAGCAAAGTGGAACTTCCAGAACAAGAGACGAATTCACCTGTGGTGAGGGGGTACTGGCAACCGACGGCTTCTGTGTTGCGTCTCCTTGAATTGTGAGTTTGTTGGGAATGGTTGAAAGGTTCAGGCCACCTGACCTCAGGCCACATGACCTCTGAACACATGCTTTACTCAAGAATCAAAAAAGTTCTCGATATACGCGAAAGATGCCATTCTTATACTGACTCTGCCCGGCATGATCCAAGCCTCAATTTTTTACCCATTGTAAATACCGAAAATAACGGTAAAAAGGAGGAAAAAGAAAATACAGGTACGGCCGGTCCATCGACAAAATGAAAATTGTGCTCCTCTTCCATCTTGGGCTCCGCGTATTCTTCCATCTTGGGCTCCGCGTATTCCCGTCTCTCCTGTTTACGAGACTGCAAAGATTCTCTGAACCGTCGCAGGTTTTCCCTTGCCTCTTGGTTCCACACGTATCGTGCCCGTCTCATCTCAGCCAGCATCAAGGCCGATATTTTCGCCTTCTCTGCCCTGTTAATTGCCTCCCGTCTCCTTTCGAGCTCGTGAGGGCAGGCCTCCTTCTTCCTTTCCCATTCTAACGTTTGTTCCCGCAAGGTTTCATATTCCTTATCTGTCGCTACGACCTCCTTGTATACATCCTTGCCTATGCGTATCTCCCCTTTCATCCACATCCCCCTCTCCCCCTGTTCGTTCTCCTCTTCCCACTTCTCACGCCAGAAATCCTCTAAACCCCGTATGTCCTCCTTCTTCTCCGCCTTGTCAGACTCCTTGTTTTCCATCGTGCACCTAAAGTATGGCATAAGTCCTCATGCTCTGCTCCCCCCATACCACTGTACTCCCCTCTTCCATTCCTCCTGCAATCCGTTCAAGTGCTCTCTATCTCTCTAGACTCTCTTCAAGTCCCCAGCAGCCTCTTTGTTCCAAAACCTCAATTCCTTCAAGTTCCCCTGTCATCCTCTACGCACTTCTGCTCCTCAACACCTCGTTCTCTGTCACCCCAGTCATACTCGTACGTGATATGGTCGAAACAGCCAATAGTCCTCATGTGGTAAAAAGTCCGCAAACACCCCCTAAATCTCTCCCTTTGACTTGGCAAAAAGTCCGCAAACACCCCCTAAATCTCTCCCTTTGACTTGGCGTGTCTCTGACGCTTTTTGTCCGCTATACCTGTCTGATTTGTTGACCACCTTTTGCGCCATGATGGCACTGACTTACTCCCTTCGAAAACCTCAATTATCCTTGGAATTCCGAGCTTTTTTCAAGTTCCCTGTGTAGTCCCCCACCCCTATTCCCATTCTCTCGGGTGGCAACCTGCTCGCTTACCTCCTCATTCCGAAAAATTGTTTTTCCTGACCCCCCTCTTCCGACCGATATGTCCACCCCCCAAACCGCGCCTGTTGTAACCCCTTCTCTTCATAAAATCTCACAAAATTTGCTTCCCCCGACTTCTCCTGTTTCCTCTTTCGTTCTCCCACGTGTCCGTTCCCCCAAATATGCCCGATTCTTCACAAAACCCTTACGTCCTCCGCGTCCGTTTCCATGCTTCCGACCCGAAGTCAACAGGGCATCCGAGTCTCTAGCCCCCAAAACCCATGGAAAACACCACGAAACATCAATCCATGATGAAGCAAACACGAATTACACATTCCTGCATAGTTTCCCATACATGTACCCTTGTATGTATGAAAGAGAGAGTGTCCCCAACCTGTGTCTGTTCCCCAGCAACCCTTGCCCTAACACAAAACCGACAGAAAACCGCACCCCACCTCCACAAAGGCATGCCTCATATCCCTCTGACAGAAAACAGAACCCCAAGGCAAGCATCCATACCATCGAAAACCTCACACTCCCCACCTTTGAGCTGAGAGCTGTCCAGTCCCAAAACCTCTAGTCACAGCAACCCCTGCCTTTCTGCAAAACAGCCCATGAGTAGCCTTCCTGTCCAAGAAAATCATTGCCACTACCCCCTTGCATGCCACTGTAATCAAAACAGCTCAAGAAAAAGCATATAACCCCAGGAAGCGCATCAGAAAAATTCCCCCCTCTTCCATTTTTCTCTCGATGTCTCTTTTCAACAGAAAATTTCCGAGAAGCAGGAGGAAAATTTTCATACCCTGTTTATTGTATTAGCGATTCCAGATTGTTACGATAGTAGGATATTTAATAAACAGATAACTGTTACTAACGATATGAAGACTGAGGAATACCTAAAGTAGGCACTCCGTAATCTCAGACAAAGGATTAACCGACAGACCGGAACGATCAGTATTGCCATTATATACCGGGTGGGCCGGCATAGGAGAACGATTAGATCAAAGTTGGATAGTTTGCCACTTGAATATCCACAGTAGTATCAGATGTTATGTTACACTGTTATTTTATCAGCCAATAAATCGCTGCCTGAGTCTATTATGTATTAATATGATAGGGGGGGGGGTGGTAGATGAAGTATTCAGACGCCGGTAACGGTGGTTAGTCCTCACCCGCCTATGCGTGTGCTCCGGACCTACGCTTAACCCCAACGCGAGAGAGTCGAATCCGAGGACAGACCCGGCGCGAAGGGAAAGACACTTGGCCGAGCACGACTGGCAGCAACATGTGGACTGCCTGCTGCATGATGTTTTCATGACAGGCGGGGGGAAGTCGCCTTCTGCGAAGAATATGTATTAATAATGTATAGTAGATAGAAATTGTTGTTATTAATCATGCCTTTAGCTCCTGTGGGGTCGGTCTGGTCCATTCCTGGGTTGTTCCTCCTTTCCTTTCCTTCCTTGTCCTTGTCGCGTTCCTTATTTAATCTCCTAGTGCCTGGGTTCTCTGTCTTTTATGTTTTCGTTTGTGATTGATTGATTGATGATTACACACACACATATACATATATATACATATATATATATATATATATATATATATATATATATATATATATATATATATATATATATATATAATATAATATATATATGTATATATATATATATATATATATATGTATTCGCGACTTGTCCAACCGCAAAGTATGAAACAAGCCTTAAAAAATATGAAAAACCAACATTTGGTGGCATCAGCTCAGCCATAACGATATTATTTTGCTGGCATAATTACATTAGGGCTTTCTGTTTTCGTTAAAATAACTAGTCCATCTATTTATATTCTTGTCTGCTTTTTCTCCATATTTTTTCTCGTATTCAAGTTTAAGGTTGTTTAGTTGCTCGTTGTATATCTTTCGATATTTTGCTTTGTATTGTTTTCGTCTGTCAAGACTAGCCTTCTGGTATATATCCAATAATACATGCTCTTTGCTATCATAATGTGTTTTATTCGCATTCTTGTTCTTTTCGTAATAGGCTTTATTGTATTCCTTTATCTTGTCCTTATTTTTTCTTGACGTTGTTGCTTCCTTCTTTGTGCTATTTTTTCTTTATTCTTCTCATAATATTCCCTTTGGTATTTTTGCATCCTTAAGAATGCAAAACTATCTCATATTTTTGCGAGATATACTCTTGTTGATTCGCGTGTTGTTCAGATGCGGTTGGCATTATAGTAATATTGACCCTTGTCCCTAAATGTAATATTGACCCTTACGTTTTTTATTATAGCACACAAACAGGGGGTATTACAGCAAACGAAAGAGATGAATATAAGAGCAGGGGGAGTGAAAATATCTTCTCCTGTTGCTGTCCGACCTTAGGGTCGGCCGTGTCCTACTTGACACTTACAGGGTCGGCCACTTTTCGGTTATTAAATTTTAATATTTATTGTATAATACTTCTTCCTATTACACCTGTCCTACCTGTCCGAGGTTCAATTAAGAAATAGTAAATTTTTTTTCCTCCCCCCATTTTTCTAATGGAGACCTAAAAAAATTTCACCCGCGGAGGGTCGGCCTAGGACAGGTCGTCCTTCATTAATACTAAGAAGAATTGTCTCACTTAGCCTGCTCAATACCACTCTCAAGTGTCCAAGTCGCCACAACGGCGTTTTCGCGTTTTTGAAGACGGGTGGATTTTCTATTTAAAATAATTAAAATAATATAATTATATATATAAGAGACATAATGCCAAGGACACCTCAATTCACCAAGGAAGAAATCGTTCAACGGAGAAGGGAAAGGGCGAAAGCATTTTTGAAGGCTCATTCTGATTAGAATAGGGAAAATGCGAAGGCATACTATTATAAGAATCAAGAGAGAATAAAATTATTGCGGAAGGAGAAATACGAAAAACAAAAAGCGGAATTGCTTGAATTAAGGGCGTTTCGTAATAGTATGTTAAACAATATATAATTTATTTTATATATAAAAATATATACACTATTATATAAACCATGGACACCTCTCACCGCCGATCGTATTGGACCTATGAAGACTTACAACTCCATTTGATTACGTGAATGGAAATTACTTCTTAAATCTAGTCAATGCCGTTTCATTTATATCGCCCGATGGAAAGTGAAACACGGCAGACTGGAAACTTGTAGATCGTATAGAAAAAGGGGCGGAACAATATTGTTGTTGCTCACACGAGATTACAAAGAATTACATCATTAAAAATGTAAAAAACGGGAGCGAAATGGTGGTAGGCTCTGAATGTATCAAGCGGTTTGAAAACGACAAAATGAACGAAGACCTGTCATTGCTCATCCGCACCATTGACAATCCGAACATTAAATTTTGTTGTTATTGTAAAAGCAACAGGGCAATTCCAAAAAGGGTAGTGGAAAAGTATCCAAATAGAGACAAGTATTATCACAAAGCCTGCTTAATAAATAGATTGAAGTATTGCGAACATTGCGGACAATACAAAGGATTCATTAAGTGCGGGTGCTTGAATAAGTAAGAAAAGAAACAAGTTGTTTTTTTTGTCATAACGATATATAAAAAATTATAATTTCATATGAAGGACAATGATATACATGGATATACGGATATATAGAATAATTAATTTATTTTTATAAAAAAATCCGAGCGACTGTATAATATGACCGCGCCGACACTGACCAATGGACAATGGTATTGGAAACAAAAAGAAGCACTGAGAGATAAACCACAAGATGCGGTTCGTATCAAGTGGGGGAATAAACATTTTGCAACTGCTTCATCTCAAGAGGATTTCATTGAGTTGATTGAAAAAACGCCCGATGACCAAAAGCAATACTATGAAGTATTAATGGAAAAAACAAACCCCAACGAATGTTTGCCGACATTGATGGCGGTGAATTATCAATCTCACGAGAAGAAATGTATGAGCGGTGGAACACGCTTATGGAAAATGTTTTTGCTAATGTGGGTTTGAAGTATAATCCCAAAAAAGCCAAATACTTGGATGCGAGCAAGAATGGTAAAATGTCGTGCCATTTTTCTTACGATAATGGCTTGGTATTCAAAAATTGCGAAACACAAAAAGAGTTTTGGAAGTATGTGGAAGTGGTGATTGAAAAAGATTATCCCGACCTCTGCTTCACATTTGAAAGAGCCGACAAGAATATTGAGTTGCGGACTATACTTGATATTTCTGTATATAACAAAAACAGGGCTTTTCGCACTATCTACTCTCATAAAGAGGATAGCGATCGTGTTTTGCTTCCATATTCATACACCCCAAAAACAAACACATTGAAATTGCTACAAGATGTAGAAATAGATGATTATTTGATTATGCGCCCCGATGACAATACATTTTACGATGTCAAAATTCCCGAGTATACAACTTTGAAACGATATCAACATATTACATTGGACGAAATACGCGAAATTATACTCAGCAAAATAGCAAATGTAGAAATTGTTGAAATAAAGCAGAGAATGTTTGTTTTAAAAACCATAGGGACACGAGTATGTATTATAAACGGAGAAGAAAATAAAAGCGACAATTGCTATGTAGTATGGAGAAGAGACGGGTTGTATTTCTACTGCCACGATAGCACTTGCGAGGGTAAAGGCATGAAAATTCACGAATTATCACACCCTATCGTCCGTAATATCAACACGATTGATGACATGCGCCGACTCGCCAGCGAATGTAATAGCATAAAAAATTCAAAGAGTTGATAGACACTGCTTTGGCCTGGATGAATGAATCATACACTTTTGCTAACTTGGCAAAGCCGACTATAATTGAAGAATACGTTGATTCCAAAGGCAAGAAGGTATTCCGCTATAAGACGGAATCAGCAATGGAATCATTCTTCAAAAACAAAAGAGTAAAGACTAATTTATCAAAGGAGGACTGGATAGCCCTAGGTAAAAATCCCGCCAAATTGAATGTTGTTGATTTGTATAAAATATGGACTACACACCCGAGAAGACGCGAAGTAAATGACGTAATCTTTGACCCCAAGGCATACTTTGATAACGACAAACAAGGGTTTTATAACTTGTTTAAGGGTTTTGAAATTCCAGTGGACACATTAGGAGACGTGAAATCATTCACAGCAGAAGAAGAAAAAAATGAAGCATTCTTTCAACATATCTTAAACCGATGGTGCGGGGGAAGGCAGGACATATAAAAAAAGGTGCTTGATAATATTATGTTTGCGAGCATTTACCAAAAGCCGTGGCAAAAACTACACTTATCATTAGTTTTGACAAGCACTGAACGAGCAGGTAAGGGGATTATTCTTGAAATATTCAAAGACATAATAGGTGCCGATTATTACTTCCAGCCGTCCGACGTTAGAGAAATATTAGGCGATTTCAATGCGCAACTCGCAAAAGCGATCGTAGTATTTATGGACGAAATGGTTTGGGGTGGTGATAAAGAACGAGCGGGAACAATTAAGAAACTCGTATCAGAAAACACGCTCACTCTTAAACAAAAATATTTACCAAATCTAACATTAGAAAATATGTTATTTCTAGTTCTTGCTTCAAACGAAGAATGGGTAGTGCCAGCGGGAACCACTGAGCAACGATGGCTTGTCCTTGAAGTTTCTGATGAACTGGCACTCGTGAAACCAGACGAGAAGAGAAAAGTGATTACAGATATTAGATCTATTGACAGGCAACGACTGGCGAAGTTTCTCCTTGAAAGAGACCTCAGCGATTTTAACGACCGCGAAACAATCATTACGAAGGGGCTACGAGAACAAAAAGTGAAATCTCTTTCAAAGTTGAGGAAGTGGTGGTTGGATTGCTTGAACTTGGGATATATTACAAACCAATTTCCAGGAATTCGTTTTGGTGAAGAAGTTTCAAAAGAAGAATTGTATGATGTATATAAAGCAAATGCGAATGACCCGCACACTTCGCGGGTTAGTTTCTGGACTAGTCTTAGAAAACTAATGCCAAATATGGTAGAAAAGAAGAAAACGATGGAAGCAGGCTCGCGAGTTAGATACGTAGATTTACCAACATTAGAAGAATATAAAAATCAATGGAAGGTTATTTATGGTGATAGTGAATGGACATTTGACGACGACAACGACGACGATGAATAAACAATATAAAAAACGGATTTTTTTTTTGTTATGCTTATATATAACATGTCTACCAAAAAAGATTATCTAAGTCAAATAGAAAAATGGACTCATTTAAGTAGCGACATAAAACTGCCAACAAGCAAATCGCTCAAACCTGAAATTATCGCATTTTACGAAAAATACCGACCCGAACAACCCCCGCAGGGTGATAATGTTGAAGTTGTATTACCCTCTGTTGATACATTGAAGAAGGTTGTTTTTGATGAGATAGAAGTATATACGCCTTTTAAAGAAAGTGATATGAAGGAAACTGGTATCACCGAAATCAAAACGATTGTAGGAGAAGAATTGGCAAAAAAAGAATTACCAGTTTTAGAAGCGCCAAATGAGAAGAAAACGCCGATTAAAGCAAAGCGGAATCCGCCCGAGAGCGGGTATAGTTGCTATGAAATAATAACGGCACATTTGAAAGTATCAAAAGACCCGTTTAATTTCTTGTATATGAAAGTGGAAGACCGCACCATAATGCAGGAGGATATGAAGAAATGGCACGAGAGTAGATACGCACACATACCACCAGACCAACGCCCTATTCTTAAATATGGTAAGTTAGATTATAAGACATTTTTCCGCGATGTTTTATCTCAACACGAGGGCAAACTCACGACACTAAAAGATATGTATGACAGGTTTCATGTGTAAGCGGCGGTTAGTGCTATGTCTCTCATCGCATCAATATTAAAATATGATGGTTTAAAAGATACATAATCCGCAGATGCCGTTTTATAATATACTTCCAATGTTATTGGAGCATCTGTCGCATATGTCAATAAAACCTCATTAGTTGTATTTCCAGAAATTCGTATTGTTGTATTATTGGTGGTATCCGCGGGATTTGGACAAGTCATTAACCATATCATTTTCATTTGGACTCCGTATCTTTGAATTAGCCACACACAATCAAAAGACTTATACTCAATGGCGGTTGTATAATTTAGAACTTCGCTGTAAAAGTCATCAACATTTGTTCCGTCCGTTTTATGAAACCAGAACTGAAAAGTTCCTATTCCAGTCGGGGCGGGCAAATTCAAAGACCCGCGAAAAGCAACTTTAATGAAATAACCATATCCTAAATTAGATATTATTTTGCTACCATATCCGCCCGTGCAAAGAGTAGTGAATGTAGACCTTTCCATCCACGATCTAATGTCAAGACCATCATACGCATTTTGAATGTTTCTTGTTAATGTCGGGGTAGCAGTGATTGCAATAGTTTTAGTATCTATTGACTGCTGTTCTTGCGATCGGCCGAATATATTCATATTTTTTAAACTATATATTGTACGATATAAAATAATAAATTATGAACCATTTGGGCAATCCATGGACATATCATTTTTACGGCTCTGTCATAGTGGATGAGAATTCAGAAATTGATGGAGTATTATATGGCGATCATATTGAAGCAAACTCAATACAAGCAAGGACTGACGACATCACAATATCATCGTGAAATAATAACTCCTCTTTGTTGATATCTGATACTGGTTATGTGTCAATTAATAACGAATACGATTTACCATTAGCGGACGGCACGGCAAACCAAGTATTAAAAACAGATGGGTTGGGCAATACTTCATTTGCTACATTAACTTCAAGTTATATAAGCGACTTTGAATTAGATAAATTAACGGACGTAACAATAACGGGCACACCCAACAGCAATCAATTGCTTATTTATAGCACAGGGCAATGGAGAAATACGACATCACCCTTTCTAAGATTAGATGGAATTTTCAATATGACGGGAACATTAAATATGGGAGGGCAAAGCATAACAAATGTTAATCTTGTTGATAGTGTAGATGTTTCTGTTCTTGATACTTCGGTGGTTAAACTAACAGGAGACCAAACTGTAGCGGGGAATAAGGATTTCGTGGATAAAATATCAACATGGTATGGGAAACCGATAATCATAGGTAGAGCAACAAAAGGAAATGGTGCTACTGGTGGAATGGAATTGTATGGTAATTATGGCGACCGAACTGGTGGTGCGCATATGCAAGCAATTACATCACAAGACAGTTATCCTACTTTTTTGTTAGTCAATTTAGGGCATGGTAGTGTAAGTATGGCCTTCGATGCTTATATGGATTCTAACGGATGGGAATCTAGTTATGCGACTTCAAGTTTTGCGATCGCGAAAGTTAATGATAAATTTAGAATTTTATATGGTGTTGGGAGTACCATTGGGGATGTTGTTCCATGGGACACAGCTCTGGAAATTGACACAGCAGGTTTATTAACCGCAAAAGCAATAGCGGCGAGTGGATTAATAACGGCAAATGCGGGATTAAATATGGGAGGGCATCAGTCCATCAACTTACGACCCACAAATATATATGAAATCAGGAGGATATTCAAATTATGGAGTAGTCTGCGCATCTTAGGGAATTCTCCATGCTTGGACTTTTTCAAACTCTTCAGGTGAGCCGTCTGGCAGTTATAATTATGTTCCACTTAATGGTGCTTAGACAAACTCATCTGACAGGAGGCTAAAATCAGATATTAAAACATTATACTGCGAGGATTGTTGTGAGAAACTAATGAAAATAAACTGCTGTTCATATTATTTGAAATCAGACGAAAAGAAACAAAAGAACCACGAATTTATTGCTGATGAAGTTAAAAATATTTTCTGAATTTGTGTCTGAAAGTGGCCGTTTCGTTGTTGATTTACCAGCAACTGATCGTAATATTGATATAATTAGTGCTTATGTCGTTAAGAGTATCTCTATTCCAAACGTTTTCCCAAATATACCGAGTTATGCCAACACTCGCACATTGATTAAAACAACTGGATCCGCTACAAAAACGGCAATCGTAACAGAAAATCAATACACCGTTGATACATTTATTACCGCCCTTCAATCCGCGGTTAATTCAGCAATTGCCCCAGACTCCGTAGTTATAACTTTGAACTCCGTTAATAAATTGAATTTCGCATTCACTGGTGATACGTATGCTTTTGATTATGATAATAGCGCGATTAGAGATAAGATAGGACTAACTGCCAATATTTCGGCCGCGGCGAGTAGTACAATGCAATCTATCGTGAATCTAATCGGTGAAACGGCCGTTTATGTTCATAGTCGTGCTTTAAATCAATCTGGTTTAGTTGAAGCAAATGGTAATTTCTCTGTGGTCGGTAAAGTGAATCTAGATAAACCGTTTGGGGTACAATGTTATTTTGAATCGTCAAAACGGTGTGGCTGATTATGTGCCATTTAATACGACGAAAAGTTTAAGGTCTATTGATATCGTCATTAGAAATGCGCAAGGATTCGTGCTCGAACTGCCTGTCAATTTTGAGGTTTCAATTCTCTTAAAGGCGTATCATGCTTAAAAACGGAAGAACAAACAAACATTTATTTTTTAATTATATATTAAAGGTATGATAAAATATATGTAAAGATAAAAAACGATAATGCCAGACTATAAACAAGGAAAAATATATAGTCTTAGATCGCATCAAACTGATCAAGTCTATATCGGTTCAACTATTCAACCTTTGTATAAGCGATTATTTGCACACAAAATAAATTATAAAAAATGGATGAATGGTACTTATAGTTACGTATTTTCTTATGAAATAGTCAAATATGGTGATGCGTATGTTGAATTGGTTGAAGAATATCCGTGCGAAAACAAAATGCAATTACTTAAACGAGAAGGAGAAATTATTAGAGTTACGGAAAAGTGCGTAAATAAACGAGTAGCAGGTAGGACAAAAAAGGAACGCAGAGTAGAAGAATACTCCAAAATGATTGAATATGAGAGAAAATATTGTGAAGAAAATAAAGATATAATAGCACAAAGAAACAAAGAATGGTATCAAGACAATAAAGATCGTATAGCACAACAAACGAAAGAATATCATAGAGATACAAAAGAAAGTTGATGCTTAATGCAATTTATGCATTATGCATAAATAAAGTTTTTTTTTTGTTTAAATCTGATCTTCTATCCAGTTTAATGAAGCGTAAATACTTGCCGTTCCACCGCTTGTATTTTGTGCGAATATAGTAAATGTCTTACCCGACCCTATCTTGATATTATATTGAGACAAATCAATGTATATGGACGAACCACCAGACGACACATATGTAAATATCACACTTCCGCCCGTTCTTGTTGTCCCCGCTGTATCAACTTCTCCAATGATGTGTTTGTATCGTAATTTGAATAAGAAGGTGTTCCTCCTAATGTGGTATTAAGAATAATTATCGCGGTTTCTAATGGTAAATATGGCATTCTCAGTTGATCCTATACTCTTGACATTATCATACGAGTTAGTTATAGCGATAGTCCGATCAATAACCCCTTCAACCGCTAAAAACACGCTAGCCGTTTTCATTACAACGGATGCCAGACTTGATGAATACGCCTTCGCATAAATAGCAAATGCCGCCTGATCCAATGATGGAGTGGTAGCAGTGCTCGCGTATTTAATCGCATGAATTACTTCCATTCGCCCAGTGCGCGGGTTTTCAATTTTGAATGTAATTTGACCACTGCCCAGATACTGAACAACTATTTCAAACACATTCAATTTGGTAAAATCAATCGCGGGGAAGTTTCCAGTATTATTACATTTATCAACATTCCACGCATATTGACTAACCACATTTTCTACACTTCCCGCCGTTCTTACAACGGACATTCCCAAGTTTGATTGCCTAAAACATAAATTGTCTGCTGGTGTGCCTACGCAAATATCGCAATTGAAAGTGTCTGCGGCGATAGATGATGGAAACAATGAGGAAAATCTAGCAACCAAGCCCATACCGCTTCTATATTTGGCTCGTTCAATAGTCGTAATCTGTGCGGTTGAATTACCCGAGGCCGATGTAGTCAAAACCGCCATTGAATTAGCAGTTGATACCACCCCGCCATTAGTCTCCGTTTTGTCAAAAAACCGCGTATTAATACCATATGTAAATACATTTTGTAATACTGGAGACAAAGTGGCCGTTCGCAATTCTCCGAAGGCGGTTGTTGGTAATAAGTCTTTTATGCTATCACTAGATAAAGAAGACGACGACGATGTAGTTGATGACGATGGTGTATTCGTGTTTTGACCAAAAAGGTTCATTTTATATTTTATATAATATAAAACATGTCAATAATAATACGCGAATTGCCGAGTGATATAGTTGGACATATAAGAACATTTGTTTATGCAGAAATGCCCCAGCCGAAATATGGAGAAGAATTTTGTAATATATGTGGCTTGTCTCGCACATTCCAGTCGCACCCACCGATTATAGCAGGTAATTTTTATGGTGTAGATAGTATTGAGTTTTTCACAATCTGCTCCATTAAATGCTACAGGTGGGAGTCTAATATTAGAGCAAGATATGGAGAACCGCCTTTAGTCGTTGTTAAATATTAACCACTTGTTTTTTAATTCTCGTGCTTCTTCTTAACGTCTTTGCTTCCTCTTCTTGTGGCGCTTCTTTTTTCGCTTCGCTCTTCGTCGCTCCACTCCTCTTCTCTTTGATAAACTCATTGACAATAACGGCTCCAATCCCGCTTATCTTTCTTAGTTTGGTATTTGTAATATTCGGGTTATCATTGTAAATCTGCTCAAGCAATTTATACGTATCCTCTCTGCTAGCGCTTTTTCCTAATGGTTGATAATTGCTTTCTTCGTCTCCGTTTTCGCTTTCAGTTTCATTAGTATTATTTAAATTCAGACATAAATCTATCTTGCGTCTCAACTCCTCTAATTCTGTTTTAATCCCTTTTGCATTAATTTCTTCAGGGTCGGCCACATTGACCCAACTATAACTAAATGAAGTGAGCATATCGCCGTGTCCCAACACATTGCTTACCCACGTGTTAAAATTCTCTAATTTCGGATTGGCGAAATTACTATACGACAAACTAGCATATAGTTTCCGCAACATACTACTCTTCTGCGTGTATTCCGATAGCCAAGGGAAGATTTTGATAATTCTTTTGTTTAGTTCATTATTCTTTTGTTTATCAAGCACACCCTCGCTGTTGATGATGACTGCTTTTTTCTTTTTGAAAGATTCCGTATTGAATTTACTTGTTCTATTACGAACTGGGGAGTAAAAAGGACAACAGGCCTCTCAGTCCAATTCTTTTTTTGTCCTTCCCTCTTTTTTGCTAGCTTATTCACTCGCAACCAAGAAGGTTTATCTGGTATCAATTCATATGTGTTTTTATCAAATATTTCCACAGGTCTTGCTCCAATTGCTATCATCAAAGCAAGTAGTTTAAGATAAGGGTCATTACTTAATATCATATCATTCATTTTAGCCATTACATCGCGGACATCAATTTGTATTTTTTGTTCATTTTTGGCTTTGACATCTTTCTTATACCCCTCAACGATATCAATCCGCTCGTCTTCATTCAGATTAAAATACTTATCAAGTTTGCTCATTTCATATACTTTTTCGCTTTGGTAAGGCTCTATTGCTTTTTTTCTCATTTCAGAAAGTCTTTGTCTTCTACTATTCAAATTTGGATACACGATAGCATATTTTGGATATATGATTTTTAGTGCCTCAAGCACCTCTTCATCACTCGTTGGTGTGCTAAATAGCGATATAATAGCATTATGAAAGGCGATACTTGGTTTTAACTCACTATCGTAGAAGTTGGAAACGACTTCATAAATTTTACTTTCAGTAGTAGCAACTCTTAACTGCCTAACAAACTTCTTGTCATCTTCGCTCCACATCTTAGTGTATATAAGACAAGTCTATTTTTTTCTAAGTCAAAAATAGTTTAATCATTATCCACCCGTCTTCAAAAACGCAAAAACGCCGTTGTGGCGACTTGGACACTTGAGAGTGGTATTGAGCAGGCTAAGTGAGACAATTCTTCTTAGTATTAATGAAGGACGACCTGTCCTAGGCCGACCCTCCGCGGGTGAAATTTTTTTAGGTCTCCATTAGAAAAATGGGGGGAGGAAAAAAAATTTACTATTTCTTAATTGAACCTCGGACAGGTAGGACAGGTGTAATAGGAAGAAGTATTATACAATAAATATTAAAATTTAATAACCGAAAAGTGGCGGACCCTGTAAGTGTCAAGTAGGACACGGCCGACCCTAAGGTCGGACAGCAACAGGAGAAGATATTTTCACTCCCCCTGCTCTTATATTCATCTCTTTCGTTTGCTGTAATACCCCCTGTTTGTGTGCTATAATAAAAAACGTAAGGGTCAATATTACATTTAAGGACAAGGGTCAATATTACTATAATGCCAACCGCATCTGAACAACACGCGAATCAACAAGAGTATATCTCGCAAAAATATGAGATAGTTTTGCATTCTTAAGGATGCAAAAATACCAAAGGGAATATTATGAGAAGAATAAAGAAAAAATAGCACAAAGAAGGAAGCAACAACGTCAAGAAAAAATAAGGACAAGATAAAGGAATACAATAAAGCCTATTACGAAAAGAACAAGAATGCGAATAAAACACATTATGATAGCAAAGAGCATGTATTATTGGATATATACCAGAAGGCTAGTCTTGACAGACGAAAACAATACAAAGCAAAATATCGAAAGATATACAACGAGCAACTAAACAACCTTAAACTTGAATACGAGAAAAAATATGGAGAAAAAGCAGACAAGAATATAGATAGATGGACTAGTTATTTTAACGAAAACAGAAAGCCCATCAATGTAATTATGCCAGCAAAATAATATCGTTATGGCTGAGCCGATGCCACCAATTTTGGCCAAAAAGGAAACCCCCGCGAATATGTCTTTGCGGCACCGTGGACGACTCCAATCCACCGCACCGCAGAGGTTTTGGACGATTTTACCTAACTCGTCTATTATGTCGCAGTGTCGTATTTTTTTTTGCATGTTTCATGTGTATCCCCCCTACTCCCCATTTTTGGGTGATGATCATTTATGTATTCGCGACTTGTCCAACCGCAAAGTATGAAACAAGCCTTAAAAATATGAAAAACCAACATTTGACACATAGAAAACATTCATAGAAAACAAAAAAGTGTCAAATGTTTAACGTAAATTTATCAAACTAAGCACATTATTAATAAGAGAGATTTAGACGAAAAGACACATAAACCATATACACGCAGTTTATATATATTTTTATGAAATAAAAATATTGTTTATGTGTCTTTTCGTCTAAATCTCTCTTAATGTGCTTAGTTTTATAAATTTACGACTTAAACATTTGACACTTTTTTGTTTTCTATGTATGTTTTCTATGTGTCAAATGTTGCTTTTTCATATTTTTTAAGGCTTGTTTCATACTTTGCGGTTGGACAAGTCGCGAATACATAAATGATCATATATATATATATATAAATATATATCATGATATATATATATATATATATATATATATATAGTATATCATAGAGTCAGAACCTTCGAAGTGAGCACAGCTCATATGCACTGAAAAACAGTGCAGAGCAAACCTACCTTGCCACTTACCTTACCCTTAACTTACTCTAACGAACCCTACCGCACTTACCTGTACTAACGGCAAAGGGGTGAGCACGGTCACTCGTGGTCTCAGGTAACTTGAACACATGTTAATCAATAACTATTCTTGAAAGATAGTATTTAATTACTGAATAACGAGTGACGAAGGTGCGGCCCGCCACAACAGTGAAAAATATTAATTTGATAAAAAAGAGAAAGCCTCGGAGTGCAGGCGGCACAGATGGAAAAGAAGACGTCAGACGATAGGCAGCAGAAGAACCATCCAAAAGGGAGGGGAGCATAAAATAAAAAAGAGAGAACTCACGCCGAGTCACCTTGCCATCAACCGTAGGCTTAGATTGTATATTAATATTAATATCATAGTACAACACTTCATGTTTTCTGAATCTTGTTGTATTTCTTGATACCTCTTCCATTCAAGTTTATCTCTTCTGCTTCCCACTCAGAGTCAGCTCTACGAGTGGTAAGTATTCTATTAAAACTTCACCGCTAGTGCTGAAAGTTGCGTAAACAATTAATTACTAATTATTGCATTAATATTAATAACTAGTGGCAACTTACTCGGGTCCCGGTCCGGCAAGGCTTCGGAAGCCTGAGCTCAGAGTCAGGGTGTGCGGACACTGAGTTGATGAGGATTTAAAAAAAATAAAAAATTAGCGTTTCAGTCTCTCCTAAAAAAACGTGATCCAGGCAAACTGAAAAAACTATTAATATTCATACTGAGTTCACTGAGTTGGCACCAGGCGGGCCACACCGTGTATTTTTGAATGATCATGTGATATTAATATTATTTTATAATCATGATTACGGCCTCAGTTACTTAGTATCTGTATGATGATATCATTACCTATTATTAATAGTACAAAATTTGTAATTTAATATTGAATGTTTTTAGAATCTTTTTATCATACCGGTATTAAGAAACTTAAAAGTTAATACTGCCCCGTCGTCAAGTCTTCAAGATATTGCTGTTGACATTCAAGACAACAAAAAAAATTGATTTTTCTGTTTTGGTTGGAATTTCAGTTTTGGTTGGAATTTTGATTTTGGGTGAAAATTTGAATTTTTCAAATTAACGGCTATATTCGTCCGTAAAATATCGTAAATTTTCGCGAAATGTTACCGTTAAATTTGAATTTTTGTCACAAAAATGAAAAACTGTCACAAAAATGAAAATCTGACACAAAAATGAAAAACTAATTTTTGTTGTCTTGAATGTCAACAGCAATACTGCGCGGACGGTGGGTAAGTTATTAATCACTATTGTTTTGCATTTTTTTAAACTCTACAAACGGCCCGGGTGACGATGAGTATGGAAGTTATTACCTGTGGTATCACCAGTATTGTTGATATTCCATGCAATTGAACTTAAGTTGAGAAACTGACCCGGCCGCAGAACCTGTGTGAATGCACACAGTTTCGAAGTTGGGAAAAATTTCGATTGCAGATTAAAAAAAGGGGGGTGGCATTTAACCGACCGCCCCATCTTTCATCTCAAGTCTTAAAACGTTACTATCTCACGGATCACAAAAACGACCACGTTTGACAAAAAACATAACGTTTAAGAACATTACTATCATGTTATCACACATGGATCACAAGACCACATGGTTAATAGATAGCAAAATTTCTCACGACACGAAAGACATCTGTCATGTACGAAAGACATTTGAGATTCTTATCGTTGTTGTCGCTTTCTTGAGATGAGCTCTTCCGCAGGTCTTTGGTGAAAGAATTTGCAGCCGATCTATGGAAAAGACGATTCGGCAAACAAAGAGAACGGACCAGCCGAGGCACAATGCTTGAAGAGTTGGCACGTGAAATAGCCGCTATGGAAGGCACAGTTGCCGACAAGGAACGAACGAACGCGGAAGAAACGCTTAAGGATCTTATAATATCGTTGTGCGACATGGATCTCTCCAACGGCGATAGTGGGGGCACACGACTAAGGAAGTATAACTCCCAAGACAAGCAAACAAGCGAGGGAAAGCAGCAGGCAGGGAGAGACGAGAGAAAGAGAGAGAGAGAGAGAGAGAGAGAGAGATTGAGAGACAGAGAGAGAGAGAGAGAGAGATTGAGAGACAGAGAGAGAGAGAGAGAGAGAGAGAGAGAGACTGAGAGCGAGAGAGAGAGAGAGAGACAGAGAGAGAGAGAAAGAGAGAGAGAGAGATTAAAATAAGAGGAAGAGATTAAAATGGAGGAAGGGTCTTATCGGAAGCCCTAAGGTTTGGCGCCTCCACTGATCACTGATCCAGATTCTTCACTACCTTTCAACCACCAACGCAACCCACAACCAAAGCCACACACTACAACCCCAAAAACCACACACCACAAATCATGTTTAGTACCACAAATCATGTTTAGTACTACTTTATCTAATCACAAAATACTTCATAATTAATTAAATGTATGTCGATTGTGCTAAACAGTCTTGTCATGTCATACCATGCCTCTAGTTATTATAACACTGTCATAGGTTATCATATTATAACACTGTCATAGGTTATCATATTGAAAGAACATGTCATGGTATTGTTAGTGCCAAAGCTAATCGCGATATTTAGTGCCAAAGCTAATGACGATATTCATACGTAACATCACACCGAATCAATCCTGTGTGAATCTGCTCGCATCTTAAGATAACACAATAAGATACACCTCTTTTTTGTCACATTCGTGCATACATGCTCAAGTACAAGTCAAGATTTTCTTACATGCTCAAATATAAGTCAAAAAGATTAATAATAATAATGATAATAATAATAATAATAATAATGATAATAATAATAATAATAATAATAGTGCTTCTCAGTCAATGGCGAATGCATTTCTGCACACGTGCCTCCATCGTCTCACCCGCGAGGGGAGTACGAAGATTTGACGATAGGCTCTACTCTACTGACCCCCGCAAGGCAGCTCCAAGCCTTCCAGACAGACCAACACTTTCAAAGAAAATATCCTTTGAAAATACTGGCACCGACAGGAATCGAACTGGCGACAGGTCCCAGATGGTAGACCTTAACCACTGGGCTATCGCGGTGCCACAAGGATAATAGTAATAATAATAATAATAATAATAATAATAATAATAATAATAATAATAATAATAATAATAATAATAATAATAATAATAAGAATAAGAAGAATAAGAAGAATAAGAAGAATACGAAGAATAAGAAGAATAAGAAGAATAAGAAGAAGAATATAAGAATAAGAATATAAGAATAAGAATAAGACTAAGAAGAATAACAAGAATAATAAGAATAATAATACTACTAATGATAGTGATAATGATAATAATAATAATAATAATAATAATAATAATAATAATAAGTGATAATGATAATGATAATGATAATAATAATAATAATAATAGTAATAATAGTAATAATAGTGATAATAGTGATAATAGTGATAATAGTGATAGTAATAGTAATAGTAATAATTATTTTTCTTTCTCGTTCTTCGAAACGCGGTCTGGCTTCCCAATCAGCCTCTGGCCTCTTGATAACATAGTCGCCCCTTGGCTCTTCACTGATTTGCCCATTCTTCGACATTTTTTTCGACTCCTTTTTCTCTTTCTTACATATACTAATATACTAATATTCATATAATACATACATGCTGAGGTACTTTGTCCAAAAAAGCTCTTTTTTCGAACTCCGATACGTTTCAACATGGGCTCTGGGCTTCCCAATCAGCCTCTGGCCTCTTGATAAAATGGTTGCCCCTTGGCTCTTCACACACACACGCCTAGCTTTGATTTCACAACCTACGTGTATGTGTCTAATTGGTCTTTTTGTCCCTCGACTCTTACGAAAAAAAAAAAAAAAAAAAAAAAAAAAAAAAAAAAAAAAAAAAAGAGAGAGAAAGAGCAAGAGCAAGAGAAGAAGAGAGGGGAAAGAGGAGAGAGTGACAAAAAATTAGGACAAAAGAGAGGAGAGAAAAGAGAAGACGAGACAAAAAGACAGAAACAAGGCAAGAGAACAGAAGGCAACGAGACAAAAAGACAGACAAGGCAAAGAACAGAAGGCAACGAGACAAAGACAAAGACAAAAGAGAGACAAGAGAAAGAAGACAGACAAGAGGAGAAAAAAGACAAGAGAAAAGAAGAGGAGAGAAGAGGAGAGAACAGAGAAAAGAGGAACAGAAGAGAAAAAGAGAAGATTACATATCATAATCATTTCGCCTCTTGAATAGTGTCTTACAGTTACTACATGTCAAACTAAGTCAAAAACGAACAGAAGAGAACAGAAGAGAAAAGAGAACAAAAGAGAAAAGAGAAAAGAGGAACAGAAGAGAAAAAGAGAGAAGATTACATATTATAATCATTTCGCCTCTTGAATATAGTGTCCTTCAGGTACTAAATGTCAAACTTTAAGTCAAGAAACGTATCATCCTTCACGTACACATTCCGCTTGCTAAAAGATACACACCCCGCTTTTTAAAAATAATCCTTTTCTGCCTCTCAAGTACATCAAAAATAATCATCAAGTAATCCAGAAATAAAACAAAACAATACATTCCATTTAATCATTCACATGCTCATTATTATCATATATCTAATTCATGCAATATTACTTGTAAAAAATTATTAAGTCAATTAAATTATGCCCACAAACCAAAGTCATACAGACAACAATACATTCAATAAAATAGATTACAATATCATCCATGCCACAAAAAATATTACTCAAATGCCATGATAAATATTACTGAAAACGAACGCGACTCGCATTTTCCATCGCATCAAACCATTTTACATTCCAAGTGAAAGACAAAGGAGCAAAATATAGACATTCTAAATGTGTTATGTCCCTTCTGCGTTATAGAAAATGAAAGACCGACGAACACAAAAACAGGACAAGATGCGCAAAAAAGATATTTTTCTAACTATCATATCCTTTTTGCGTTATATAAGTCTACATAAACGAGACATCCGTGTACATGAATGTTGTTTCAAATACTACAGTGTCTTTCAAGTACACGTCAAACTAGTAGTGAAAGACGTATCTTCACATACGCATTCAGTCTCTCACGTACATGTCAAAAATAACACAATCAAATAATCCACAAATCAAACAAATAAAACAATACATTCCGTTTAATCATTCAAATCATTCACATACTCATTATTTTCACATATATATTACATGTCATTATCAGTCGTAAAACACTCTTAAGTTATTATCATTATTATCATTATTATTATTATTATTATTATTATTATTATTATTATCATTATCATTATTATTATTATTATTCCGGCCCGTCTGGAAGTGTTGGAACTGCCCTTGCGGGGGTGTCATTAGAGCTTATCGTCAATTCTTCGTACTCCCCTCACGGGTGAGACGATGGAGGCGCATGTGCAGAAATGCATCAGCCATTGACAGAGAAGCACTATTATTATTATTATTATCATTATTATTATCATTATTTTGGAGTGTTGACTGTGACATATTTGAGGGAAATCCCGATGAAAAAACCTAGTCACACTTGCTAAACAGAGTTCCAGCCCAATGGCCTCAAGGCGTTAAACTGTGACGCCAACTCATAACCCTTTGGTGGTAGATGCTGGGGAGGAGGGTCGTTGCGCGCGTAAAAGATCTTATGCTGGGGAGGAGGGTCGTTGCGCGCGTAAAAGATCTTAAACTCCGCATATGCTGGTTGATAGCCCAGGACCCAGCAGACACCAGATTGTTATGGGTGGGGTTTCGAGGCAGCTCTAGCAACCGCGCTTGGTGTATGCACTTGCACATTCGGTGACGTCTTGCAAGAGGTTGCTGGGACTGCGGAATAACCTCGGCTTAGTGCAGTCTTGCCCTCAGGAGCTCCATCGGTGGCTCCGATCATCAGGCGAGAGACTGACACGGGGGGTGGAGGACCTCGAACAAGGGTATTGGAGGCTTATGTCCGTTGAGGATATGCCATTAGCTGCATCAGTACGCCTCAGATATAGTAATATCATTATTATTATTATTATTATTATTATTATTATTATTATTATTATTACTAGGAGCAAAATATATAGACATTTTTCTGATGTCCTTTTTGCGTTATATATAATAATAATATATAAACCGAGACATTAATGTACATTAATGTTTCAAATACTTGGACAAGACGCGCAAAAAGGCCACTTTTGTAAAGATGTGTCCTTTTTGCGTTTTGTCATGAATGTTGTTTTGTCAAGTGTTATGTATGTAACTTTCATGTGCGTAAGTGATTTTCATATCATAATATCAAGACAAGCACATGCAAAAAGGACATGGTAGTGTACATGCCATTTTTGCGTTATATATAGTTAACTATTGTGTACGAGAAATGGACCATGCAAAAAGGACATGGTATATATATGTGCATGTCATTCTTGCGTTACAATATTCCTATTATAAATGTCATATGAGGCAAAAGGCAAAACAGCACCAAAAAGGATTGTGTTTTCATATCGTTGTCACAGAGACTCATGTTTCAATCGTCAACTTTCAATTTGTTAAGAATCATCAGACACTACTCCCTGTCAAACAAGGCGAAGTCCCTCGCTCTCGTTCATGCCCACGCTGTTGGCTCCCCTCTCCACTGTCGCTGCTGCTGATGCTAATGCTGCTGCCACTCTGCGCTCCTGTCGCTGCTGCCTCTCTCCGCTCCTGTCGCTTCTACTTTGCGCTGCTCCCGTTGTCGTTGCTACTCTGCGCTGCTCTCGCTGTCGCTGCTGTCCCTTTCCGCTGCCCCCTCTCCGCTACGCTGCTGGTCCATTCCGCTGTCTTGCTGTCGCTGCTGCCACTCTGCCTTGCTCTCTGCTAATGCTATCACTGCTGCACTCTCCGCTGTTCTGCTGATCCTCTCCACTGTCCTGTCGATGCTGCCACTCTGCGTTGTCCTGCTGTCGCTGCTGCCACTCTGCGCTGTCCTGCTGTCGCCACTCTCATCGCTGCTCTCTCTCCGCTGCCTTCATCGCTGCTCTCTCTCCGCTGCCTTGCTTTCGTCACTACTCCTGTAACTCTTTTCATTTTCGCTCATGCTGAACTCCCTGGTCCTACACTGCCTTGTCCTGACGCTCCCTGGCCCTACTCGTCCTGCATTTGTCCTCGTGCACTCCCGCGTAACCATAGACTGACTCGTATTTGTAGCCTTCACTCGCAGCCACCCATAGCTATCACCCGCGTGCTGGTAACCATGCCATTCGCCCATAGTTTTTTTTTCTTTTCTTTTTTTCTTTTCTTTCTATCCCAATATACTCTTATTATCCCAATATATCTGAAGACAATGTATTCGAATTCTGATTGTTCCTATTGAAGGCCTACTCCCTGTTTAAAGCCAACTCCCAACTCCCTGGTTGAAGCATCGAAGCCGCTGCTGTAGCTCTAGCTCATGGTAGCTGAACCCAGAGTCATCCAGTGTGACGTGGTCCTTGGTCCCTGGTCTGGCTCTGATTTGGCCTGCTTCCCATCCGGGTCTTCGAAATCTTGTTACACAAAGCAAAAAGAACGCACCATGAGGACTGAACCTTCTGCAGAGAATAGCAGAAAGGACGCACCATACCAAGCCTTATTCATAGCCTGAAGCCGAACTCCCAACCACGAAAATCTGTTGAACTGAACCTTTTGCAGAACACTCCCTAGAACACTCCCTGACGAAAAAAAATTCGAAACCCCGTCCAAACCAAGCCTAATTCCTAGCCTGAAGCCGAACTCCCAACCACGAAAACTGTTGGCAAAACTTTGAACGAACTCCCTGATGCTCTCCAAAAACAAAAAGCCCGAACTCCCTCTTGCGAGCCCAAGTAGTAGCCATAGAAGCTCTATCTGCCTCCCCACACACACTTTCCTAGTCGTCGCCGCTTGATGCAATCGTCGTGTAGCTTGAGGTTGCGATCTGCGGTCCTTCAACGCTCTGACAGACCTAAAACAACTGATTGAAGAAAACGATCGTATGAAAGACTTCACAAAATATTTAAGTGAGGTAGAAGATGGTTGCGTAAAAAGTTGTAAAAAGTGTGCGAGGTCAAAGAGATACCAAGTTGACCAAGCGGTCCTCATTCTTTCCTTCCCGATACAAGCTCGACGCCGAAGCGGTCCTTGTTTTCCTTTCCGATACAAGCTCGACGCCATCTACCTTAGTGAATAGGAAAACACTGTATGGGTTTTTGTCCAACAAGGAGCAAGGGAAAATGTTCAAACAGTTGTGGGCTCCAAGAGACTACCTATGAGTCGTCATTTCTTTCCATCAAGGCAAGCTCGACGCGACGCCACTCCACTCACTCCGGTCCACTCGTCCGGTTCGTTTCTACCATACAGTCCCCCCATACAGTCCCCATTCTTTCCTTCCCGATGAAGCTAGACGCACTCCTGAACTCCTTTCCTACAGTGACATGAGAGATCATGGGTATGGTCCAAGTTGTTGAAGAAGCAAAGTGGAACTTCCAGAACAAGAGACGAATTCACCTGTGGTGAGGGGGTACTGGCAACCGACGGCTTCTGTGTTGCGTCTCCTTGAATTGTGAGTTTGTTGGGAATGGTTGAAAGGTTCAGGCCACCTGACCTCAGGCCACATGACCTCTGAACACATGCTTTACTCAAGAATCAAAAAAGTTCTCGATATACGCGAAAGATGCCATTCTTATACTGACTCTGCCCGGCATGATCCAAGCCTCAATTTTTTACCCATTGTAAATACCGAAAATAACGGTAAAAAGGAGGAAAAAGAAAATACAGGTACGGCCGGTCCATCGACAAAATGAAAATTGTGCTCCTCTTCCATCTTGGGCTCCGCGTATTCTTCCATCTTGGGCTCCGCGTATTCCCGTCTCTCCTGTTTACGAGACTGCAAAGATTCTCTGAACCGTCGCAGGTTTTCCCTTGCCTCTTGGTTCCACACGTATCGTGCCCGTCTCATCTCAGCCAGCATCAAGGCCGATATTTTCGCCTTCTCTACCCTGTTAATTGCATCCAGTCTCCTTTCGAGCTCGTGAGGGCAGGCCTCCTTCTTCCTTTCCCATTCTAACGTTTGTTCCCGCAAGGTTTCATATTCCTTATCTGTCGCTACGACCTCCTTGTATACATCCTTGCCTATGCGTATCTCCCCTTTCATCCACATCCCCCTCTCCCCCTGTTCGTTCTCCTCTTCCCACTTCTCACGCCAGAAATCCTCTAAACCCCGTATGTCCTCCTTCTTCTCCGCCTTGTCAGACTCCTTGTTTTCCATCGTGCACCTAAAGTATGGCATAAGTCCTCATGCTCTGCTCCCCCCATACCACTGTAATCCCCTCTTCCATTCCTCCTGCAATCCGTTCAAGTGCTCTCTATTTCTCTAGACTCTCTTTAAGTCCCCAGCAGCCTCTTTGTTCCAAAACCTCAACTCCTTCAAGTTCCCCTGTCATCCTCTACGCACTTCTGCTCCTCAACACCTCGTTCTCTGTCACCCCAGTCATACTCGTACGTGATATGGTCGAAACAGCCAATAGTCCTCATGTGGTAAAAAGTCCGCAAACACCCCCTAAATCTCTCCCTTTGACTTGGCAAAAAGTCCGCAAACACCCCCTAAATCTCTCCCTTTGACTTGGCGTGTCTCTGACGCTTTTTGTCCGCTATACCTGTCTGATTTGTTGACCACCTTTTGCGCCATGATGGCACTGACTTACTCCCTTCGAAAACCTCAATTATCCTTGGAATTCCGAGCTTTTTTCAAGTTCCCTGTGTAGTCCCCCACCCCTATTCCCATTCTCTCGGGTGGCAACCTGCTCGCTTACCTCCTCATTCCGAA
>WBZZ01004836.1:17500-22500 GCA_019918135.1 Paulinella micropora | reverse complement strand
ATCGTTTAAGGTGATATAACTTTTCTAGTTGGCTTGCAAACTTATCATACGCGCGTTCGTTAGGCGCCGAGAAGATTAGATCATCTATATGAAATATGCCAATGATTGCATCTCTTATGGGCTTGTCTTTCTCAACGCGTCTAGCAATCAAAATCCTAACTCCTCTAACTTCGGGGTCAAGATCTCATACCAACGTCTGCCTCCTTGTGGGGCACCATACAGAGCTCAATCTATCCTTACTATCATGTCATCATGACCTTCCCTGTCTAAACCATCTGGGGCGTATGCGTAAACAGGATCGTTCATTCTAGCATTCAAGTAAGCATTTTTGAAGTCTATACCATACAACTTGTGACCATGCCAAACAGCTATCTTAGCTAAGAAAAGTAGTGATCGATGAGCTGCACATGGTACAAATAGCTGATCTGGATTATAGCTAACTCCTGGTTCTAGCATATCTCCTCTCAAAGCTAATCGTGACTTGACAAACTTTCGTCCTTTATCATCAAGCTTGACTTTATGTACCCATGTCAATCTTACTATCTTCGACACTCCCTTCTCTTTTGCTTCCTTGGGGCTTGCCCAGGTATAGGTGTTAAAAGACTTAAGAGCCTCTTCTCTTCATCCATGACTTCTTTCAACTCCTTTGCTGTTAGCCCTTCGTCGACTATTTCTTTTGGCACACGTAGAGTGAGGTAGAGTAAAGCTTCACGACTATCCTCTCCTAGTATGCTTTCCTCAGACGACTTGGCGTCTTCTAGTTCACCGGGTGGGTGGATTGGGTCTACTTTATACTTCTTGATTTCACTGTCTAACATCTTTTCGACTAGTCCGTCATCAAAAGATACAAAGTGACTTGGCTTGGGCTGTTTGCGAACTTTGAGTCTATCACCTTTCTCGCATGGTTTCAAAACTTTATCGGTTCGTTTAGCTTCTTGCCAACTGTCTCCATACTCTTCCTTTGCCCATAGTTCACCAAAGGCTACCGCTGGTACAACTACCTTGACATTAAATTTTTCTAATGAGGTATCTTCCTTGGCTACCTTTTTAGTTATGACTGGTTGTGTGTCCGGCTTTGCTATCATCCCTTCCTTTCTTCTCGTTTCCCTCTCACTATGTTTGCTGTCGTGATTTATCACTCTGCTCGAGCTCCCATGTGAGGCCCTTGTTTGGCGCTTCTCCTTCCCTATATCTCCAGCTTGGGTGACTAGCTGAAGAGTCCTGCACTAAGCGATTCGATGGGTGTTACCCCGTCGTCCTGATCAACAATTTGGTTTTGGTTAGAGTCAATGGGAAGACTGGAATCTGAACCAGTGTCGTCCTCAACTCCATGTTTTTCCTCATGCTCTTCTGACTACCCCTGAACTTTATGTTCCGGTTCTGTCTCCGTTTGCTCAAGCTGCTCTGCATTGCTACTCTCCCCCTCAGATTCGTCGTTCCGTTGTACTCTTCTGGGTGGGTGTGCATCTTTTCCAACTACATGGGGGTCGAAACGCACGTTACGTACGTTCGATATGACCTTGCGGCCATCCCAAACCCTTTAAAGCTCTTTGAACACGTCGTATCCCAAGAGCATTACACGTTTTCCCCTATAGTTTCCTTTTCCAACTTGCTTGCCGACATACATTACTCCCATACATCCTATTGGTTTCAGTTGCCGAATGGCCAGTTTGTAACCCAAACACTGCTCAAAGGGTGAAATCCCTTGACGTGGTCCGGTTGTAGCTGGCAATATGTTATGTAGTGTGGTAGCGGTGTGTTCCATTTCCGCCCAAAACTTAAGTGGAAGGTTAGCTTCATATCGCATAGCCCTAGCTGGCCCTGCAGTTATGTCATTAACCTTTTAAGCTATCGGATTTCCGTCTGTCTCCTGGTGCTGAAACTTTCCAAATAAATTGTAGTGGCTTCCACCATTCGATTACTTCCACGGGGGCAACGAATTCGTTGTCACACGCGACAAGTTTGACCTTCCTACCGGTCTGTCGTTCAAACCACGCTACTGCCTGCTTAAGACACTCTACAAACTCGTTCTTGTGTCTCAAGTAAAAGTCTAAGATATAACCAGAAAAATCGTCTGTAACACAAAACCTGTAGTGCTTGCCGTTGATGGACATTACTGCCCATGGTCCGGCTGTATCTACGTGCAAAATCTCACTCGCATAACTAGCTCTCCTAATCCTATTCTTCTTAAATCTGGGCAATTCTTTAGCCTTACCCATCATACAAGCTTCACAGTACCTAACTAAATCCTCGTTGCCGACTACTTTGCGGCCCAGTGCCTTGCCTAATGCATAGGTCTTCTTTATAGCATTATGCCCGCTGCACGGATGCATGACGTAAATGTCTACAGACTTCTTATTTGCACTCTTCTCAGGATACATACCATATAACACACATGCCTTATTCTCTCTATTCTCGCAAACTTTTGCTACTTCATTCTTATTCTCTCTCTCCTTGGGGGCTCCCTCCCCATTTACCCCGCCTTTGATCTCTTTACCTTGATCTTAGGCTCAAATCGTTTGTTTATGTCAAGAGGTTTGTCGTATTCCGTGTCCCACCGGTACAGCATTCCCGGCGTCATTCTCCCCCTGACAATCACGTCACTCTCTTTCACTCTTATGGGGTGCTTTAGAATAAGCAACTGACCGTTCTGGTGAATAACAGATCTGTGGTAAAAGTGATCCATGCTGCCGGTTGAAACTGTGTTCACAGGCACCCTTGGGTCGTACAACATTTTTTTCTTTACCATCACGGGTTTTCCTGTCCCATCTACACGGGTCAATCTTGCTTCTCCCTTCTGGTTCACTACACTTTCTCCGTTTCCAGTGATCAGACTGACTGGGGCAATATCAGAAAGGTTGCTTAATATAGCCGTCGTGCAAGCTATGTCTCGTGACGATCCACTGTCCTGCACTATCATCCTCTCTTTCTTGCTTTTTCCCTTACCTTCTGCTACCATCAGGTTGTGCTCGATATCTTCCGTTTTCTCCTTTTCTTTCTCTTTCTCTTTCTTGCTCAGCTCTGTCCTTTCTTTCCTTTGCTTCGTTCTCAGCTCTCTCTTCGTTGTATCGCTCCTCGTACATCCAGTCGTATTCTTCCCTCGCTTCTTTGTTATCCCGGTATGGAATTGGAAAGGATCTCTCTTCATAATCCCTAGAGTCCTCTGTGTTTCCGGGATCTTCATCTTCTTCTTCTGACGCTCCGTCTATTTCCCTTCTCTTCGCATCAAATGCTGCCTTCTTCCTAGCTGCTGTCTTTGGTGTAAAGAATAAGTGTGCGTCTTCTGAGTGTAACCTGCGTAAATACGCACTCAAAGATCCCTCTGCCACTACCTCGTTGTGAATCTGGGCTAAGTGAGGCATAGATTCCACTAACTGCTCTGCAAAAGCGTTTTGTGGTTGCATTGTAGGTCTATATAATCGATTACGGATATAGCATTTCCGTGTAGAACTCACTGTACTTGCCGTTCGGTTCGTAACATAACCTATCTTTCACAGTTAGGTCTTTCAATCCATTCGACATCACAAACAACAAACGCTGTAATTCCGTCTTATGGGGTCTCGGGTGTCCTTCACTGTGTCTCATCTGACAATCCCAAATCGCTCTTTGTTTCTTCATCGACTCTTCTGATGCAGCTTTCAATCGTGTTTCTCTCACGGACTCTCTTGCTATGGGTCTAGTACCCGCAGCATGCGACAAAACCACGTCATTTATTGCCCAAGTTTTAAACATGTCTGTCAGTAGGTTGTCTGTCTCAGCTATCCTCACTCCATTCTCTCTCTTCACCTTCACTACATCACCTGTCTCCTCATCCATGATGCACGTCTGCAGTGACTCAGCTAGCCTTCTTATGTCCTCAAAGCTAATCACTTTGCCGCTGTGTCCCCTCTTTTTACTGCTCCCCTCCGTAGTTGTGCTTTGTTGACGAGTGGAGTTGGGCAAGTTGTGCTGTGGAGTGGGTGTTGTTTGTGTCTCCTGTCTTTCCTCGTCTACTATATCTAATGGGGACGGACCTTTTGAGGGTTGCGATGGGGGCCATGCCTTACCTTTTGCTCGTGTCCCCTGTCGCACAGACACTATACTTGCAGCTTCGATCTCTGCCTTAACCTCCCCGGCCCGCGCTTGAACATCTGCCATATCAGCACAGTCAGCCATTAATTTTTCTTCTCGCGGGTTTTCCGGCTTGACGACTGACTCGGGTTTTTGAACGGGAATTACCTTATCCTTTTGTCCGGGTATTGCCCGAGTCTTTTTGCGAAAGTTGCTGTGCTCTTGCCCCCTTGCTCTCCCTCTCTCTCTTCATTCTTTTCATCATCTCTTCACTTGGGTACTCGTTGGTGGGGGGTGGGCGGCATGATGGGGGTTGTTCCAGATATATTTATGGGAGTTGTGGGTCCTGCTTGTAGTGATAACCACACAGAGTGGCATACTGCAACCTTTTGCTCATACTGCCTGCCTTACCTATACTCCCACTTTCACCATATTTCACACCACACCGCTTCCCCTTAGAGTTCTTCACTACACATTGGATTGTGTTTCGTTTGGGATTGGGTGTTTGTTTGGTGGGGGTGATTGTCTGTGGTGTCTTGTGTTTGTGTGTCTCTTTTGTTTGAAGGAGAGATTGAGGTGTCGGTTTCGGTTTCGTCGGTTTCTCTTTCTTAGAGGTTTGCGAGGAAGTTTCACGCACGAGACTCTCATGCTGTGGAGGGGGTCGGTTGGGAGGGGTTGTTGACGAGGGGTTGAGGTGTTGATCACTAGTGAGAGTGGGTGGTGAGGGGTTGGATGGGGGAATGCCTCCGAGCGAGTAGCGAGTCTGGGAGCTGCTCGACATTCTAACCCCCCCCCCCCCCCTCACGGACTCTTTCGGGTTTTTCTGTGTCGTTCTTTTTTTGCTCCTCTGTTTCACTATCCTCCCCTTCCGTTTCCTCACCTCCTTTTTGGGCTGTGTTGCCCTCTTCTTGTTCTTCCTCTGTCTCCATGACAATCAGTTCATAGTCTTC
>WBZZ01004836.1:0-10000 GCA_019918135.1 Paulinella micropora | reverse complement strand
GATTGCGAACATAGCATTGATCCAATATCGTCCCGACAACCTTACTTAGATATTAAAGCTACTACAGCATTCATTCTTCTAGAGATTAACAAGACGCAGCTGACAAAAAATAGGCATTCTATTCTCTTGCTTCGGCAGAGACAGACGAGACGGCCACGAAACAGCACCGTTACGGGATCGCTATTTGAGTGAGCGATGGTGTTTCCTGGATACGACTCGCATTAGTACCAGAATGATGATTTCATTAAAGACTCTACAGTCTAACCAAGAACTGATATATTTTAATAACATGAACTGCTACACTGGATTCCATCTGTACACATCGATCTCTACTTGTATCGGCATATCGCAAGGTTAGGGCGCACTCAACCCAACTTCGGATATAGTCGTCAGACTTGATCACCTGACACTATATTAAATGATACCGATTTATACAAGGGTATGTCTTCACAAAAAGTAAATGTATTTATGGAAACCGACGGCCGGTTATTACATATATATGGAAATGGCGACATTACATTATTACTCAACCATAAAACATTATACTTGGACATACTGCACAAATATCTTATCGACAGAAGAAAGAGGAAGATTTTAATATAGATACTGAATGTGCTAGAGTATACTATGATATACGATTGGTACCGGGGCAAGTATCATTGTTGTTTTATAACGGCTAATTCGTGGGTTGATGTATCTTCATATTGCTGTTGACATTCAAGACAACAACAAAAATTAGTTTTTCATTTTTGTGTCAGATTTTCATTTTTGTGACAGTTTTTCATTTTTGTGACAAAAATTCAAATTTTCAAATTTAACGGTAACATTTCGCGAAAATTTACGATATTTTGCGGACGAATATAGCCGTTAATTCGACAAATTCAAATTTTCACCCAAAATCAAAATTCCAACCAAAACTGAAATTCCAACCAAAACAGAAAAATCAATTTTTTTTGTTGTCTTGAATGTCAACAGCAATACATAACTCTAAACGAATCTTAGTCAGAAAAGAAATCAGTTCAAAGCGTATTATGTCGGAAACGAAGTTCCGCCATAAAAAAACTGGGAGGGGGTACTGTGGACATCACCCCCCGAATTATCCGGTAAAAAACTTATTTATAGATTTCGTCTGGCCGGACACGTCTGAAATGCCAATTTGATCCTGGTCTTTTGGCGGCTTTTTGTCTTTGCGTCACTGAGCTAATATAACGAGACATCATTCTCTTTTTTTGAGGACTGTGTCTGGTTATATTACCGACTTACTCTTCCATTGAGCTATCGTTGGGGATAGTACAGAAAACAAAAAAGTGTCAAATGTTTAACATAAATTTATCTAACTAAGCACATTAAGAGAGATTTTGACGAAAAGACATAAATCATATACACGCAGTTTATATATATTTTTATGAAATAAAAATATGATTTATGTGTCTTTTCGTCAAAATCTCTCTTAATGTGCTTAGTTAGATAAATTTATGTTAAACATTTGACACTTTTTTGTTTTCTATGTATGTTTTCTATATGTTAAATGTTGGTTTTTTATGTTTTTAAGGCTTGTTTAATACTTTGCGGTTGGACAAGTCGCGAATACATAAATGATCATATATATATTGTATATATATATATATATATTAATACATATATATATATATATATATAAGCATTCACAGTTCAAGTTAACATCATATAAATAACATCATGCAGAGACCCGATGCAGTTTAGTCTGCCATGCAGAGGACCGCTTTTGGTTGAGTTCCGGTCGAGCGTTAAAAGTCAATTTCAAGTTTTCAATGAATGATATGGTCGATGTTTGGTAACCGTCACTAGAAAAAAGATAGTGTGCTGGGAAAAGTTGTGGTAATTGCTTGGTATGTCTTCACAGTTAGTATTTGGATAGGTCCTTAGGTGGTCGGACTAGCCTAGTATCATACCTTTACTTTCTGCTTGGTCCGCTTTCACGATGATTCCTAGAAGTGACAAGAATTTTCCATGATTGTTAAATTGATGATAAGTGTTTACGTAAGGAAGCGGCCTGCTTATCCCTACAAGTCACAAGGCCGCCGTTTTATGAAAAGAGTGATTACCGCAGCAGCATAAAAAATGTAAGAAGGCAAACAACAATATTTTTATTACAGGAAGGAAGGAAGCAAGGAAGGAAGGACATGGCAGCCACGCTCCATCCAGTTATTCATAAATGAATTAATCAGTTTGAAAAGGAAGGAAGGGAGGAATGATCAGTGGGAGCAAGAAACGTAAACTAAAGCTCCATGACTCAGTCCGGGCCGCACTCGGTCATCAATAACCTTGTTAAACAAAGCCAACTCACACATTGATATAAATTCACACATTCCACCGCTTGCTGGATAACGGGGCAGTCTGTGAAACACATTCTTCCGTTTACGCCTCGCTTGCACTTTTTGTACGCATGTCAGTTTCCTGAAGCGGTAACAACGATGTGGTGGTGGTTGGCGCGACAGCTGTAGCTCCCACCTTGAGCACCTGCAGCTCATACTCTGCCACTGTCATAAACCAGTACTGAGTCCCTTCCCGTCGCGTGATGCGTTGAATTGCAGCCAGTAGGCGCGCTCCTGACATTGATGGGGGGATAGGCCCGATGTCAACAATTAGAATTTCTTCATGGCGAGCTGAATCCCCAGCCAGACTTAATGGATGCCGTTCTCTGCTGACTCGCGTCCTTAAATCGATGGTGGATTTTCGCCCACTAAGGCTGGTCAGAACCACCTCGATGTTGGCGACAACGCAGTTTGCAGGGGCAGCGAAAGCGAACCGCACGTGGTGATTGGGTGCGACCGTCACAACCTTATCCAAGACGGAACCGGCAGTCAGTGGAAGCGTGAAATCCGGAAAAGGAGGAGGAAGGTGATTTGTGCTGGAAAAATCGATGCGATAAGCAGCAGTGAAAGCATAGGAGCCGCTATCCCCAAGCTTACGCGAGAAAATTTGAAGGGAGAGTGGGTTTGCTTCTGTCGCTGCAAACACAGACATTGTGTAAAGGTTTATAGACTTTGTGTGATCGACATTAAGCTAAATTTACCTTGTGATGCGCCAAGGCGAACGAAGATATGGTGCACGTCTCCACGACGTTCAGAGACTGCGCGTTGCTCAATTTTTTCTTCCTTGCCGTTCACTATGTTCAATAACAGCTCCGCGACACGGCCCCCACCAACAGTCAGTGTTCCCAGGCCCATGCTGTTGATTTTAAGCACGCCTTCCATGGAAGACAGGCTGGGGGCGCTCGGCGTGAGCCGCTCGAAGAAATATTGAGTTACCTGTGCAAAGCGGCCGCGCGGCTGAGCAACATGCGAGGCATCAACTTCGTATGCGATACTAAAACTTAAAGTCATCATCGCAGGATCTCCACTCGGTTTGGAAAAGATCCGAAGCTCAAGCTTGCTGTGCGGTCTTGGAGCTCGAACGTGGATCCTGAATAGGGCGCCTTGCTTCTCCACCATAGTGAAATCCTCAATCTCAGACTTGCTCCCTAGGTCTATAAGTTCTGTTAAGATCTTACTTTTGTCTGCGCCTCCCAATACCAAAAGTGCATAGCCGCTCAAGTCTGTTCTGATGACACCATTCAAGTAGGAGCTGGATTGCACTCCAGGCGGAAAACACAGGTCTCTAAAGAACGTGTCTTTAATCTCAGGGAATCTGGGAGGCACGCTCCGCACAGCTGTAGCCTCGATCTCATACGATAACGCAAGATAATATGAGACGTCGTCTGCCGCGTCGATTGATTTGGTATACAAGTGCAACTCCGCCTGATGCGTCAACAAAACGAGCACAACCATTTCATTCGTCGATTATGATCATTACCACCCGAACCAAAAAAAGTTTTCAACTAAGACTTTCTACTTACGTCAAAAAAAATAAATAAATAAATAAATAAATAAATTAAATAAATTAAATAAATTAAATAAATAAATCAATAAATCAATAAATCAATAAATCAATAAATAAATAAATAAATAAATTAATTAATTAATTAATTAATATTTAAAAAAAAAAAAAAAAAAAAAAAAAAAAAAAAAAAAAAAAAAAAACTTCAAACTGAGATCTTTTGCTCACGTTCCTCTTGAGCTGAGAATGATGTTGTCCTCACGTCTCTATGTGGTACCTTTACTGCGTTTCCAATCACAGGGCTACGCACTTGAACATTAAAACGATTTTCTTGTGTGCGCACGAAGGCAAAATGCTCAACAAGCTTGCCATCCACTGACAAAAGAAATAAAATAACGTTGCACAGCTTCTTTTTGTAGAAAGGGACGAGTCAGGCATTTCTACCTGCTATGAATATCTCAATAATCTGGCCCTCTACACCTTACTCAAACTCGTTACCTTTGACCTCGGCCATCATGCGGGACCGTTCGGCGCCCGGCAGCAAGATCGTGGCGCTGCCTTCTGTGTCGATTTGCAGGGAGCCGGGCACGATGACCCCGCCTCCGTGTGCACTAGACTGGGTGCTGAGAACACCCAAGGTGTGAAAACTGAGCGGCTCTTCGACAGAGGCGACCGCAGGCAGGCCTTGCAACGGGACTTTTCTGGCATCGATCTTGTACCACAGCACATTACGGAGCGAACCAGGGCGTCCTCCGAGCACGACGCAGAAGAAGATACCAGGCCTCCGCGGGGAGATGACCAAATCGAAGGGCACGTATACAACGGAGCCGCTGGTGGAGGATCTTCCGCTCGCAGGTGTTTGATCAGCAGCCCGCATGGCACTCACTGCAAATCGCTCCTTCTTCTTGACCTGCAGTAAAAAGAGTTACTCTAAAATTCAGATTGTGCCATAGTGTCCAACTTCGTAAATATGTTGATGCTGGCTGCATATATTACAGTTTGAATAAGTTCCTTTGCGTAGATGCTGCTGAGTCAGACTCAAGGAAGCATCTGCAAAATCATTTCAAATGCACATGCACATTAAAACGGAGGAGAGAAGGGAAGCCAGAGGAGAAGGGGCAGGAGGGAGGGGGTGTTAGAAGCGAAATCAAATGAACTTAGATACGGAACAGGTTGGAATACCACGTCCGAAAACGAACTCTGCTCTCTGCGCATCTCAGCTTCCGAGTAGAGGCTTGACGAAACCACGTAGTCGTCGGGCACCAGCAGCCGCAACACCAAAGGGCTGCCTTCGCACATCTGAGTAGCATGCGTGCATGTGCGCATGGGGAGTGTGCTCCTAGGTGTTGCCAAACGCATGCGTGAGTTCGGAAGGAGAGAATGAAAGGAAAGGGGCGACGAGTGGAATGGAAAGGGGAGGAGGGACGGATGATGACCAGAGTGCCGTTGGCAGGAATCTGGCCTTGTTGGTTGCCGCGCAGCAACGCGAAAGTAGAGCTGGGGTACCCCGGCTCTACGGAAGATATGAACTCGTTTCTTGTCAGGGCTTGCTCCATCAACGAGTCAGCTGGCGTTGACGGAAAATGGGAAAACATTAAAACTCGCGGGTCTGCATCCCAATAAGCATAATCAGTCCGCTCTGGACCACCTGGCGTTGTACTGTCAGAAGAATTGTTTTTCCAAAGCGACCATGTCACGTCCATGAGGTGCCAGCCGCCCTCAAGGTACACAAGGTTCCAGCCGTGGCCATTCGAGTCTGGGATCGCGTCGCCCACCACATACCCTCTACCCTTGCAGATGCCTGAGACATAACGCGATCGGATATCGATGGACGCAAGCATTTCGTTTAGCAGGTGCGAAATGCCTTCACATACAGCTTTTTTCGTCTGAAAGGCCTCCCGGCTAAGTGTCTGACTACGAGTCTGTCCCCGAGGCAGCTGGATCATATACCTTCCTGAATCAATATCCAGCGCCCTTTCATGGTCATAGGTCACATGCTGTGCTATGAAGCTGAAGACCGCTCTTGTCTTTGCAGTATCGCTCTCCAGCCCTTCCGCCAGCCAAGCTGCGGTGGCGGCATGACCGCTCTGCAATACCTGTCTCGGTACCTGCATCAATAAGCCAGACACAACGAACATGCCTCGGTGTGTGTCAGCACTCGCAAAGGAACGACAGCTCCGATCCATGATACCAAAGGGTAAAGGCAGAAGTGAGAGAGCAGAGAGAAGGGACGCAGCAGTGAGGTAGCCGACGAAAGGCAAAAACTTAGCTTTTCTAGACCACCGATGAAGTGCCAACCTGTTGCGCACGCTGATCTGCATCGCGCAGAGAAGAGGCAGAAGCGCGTAGTTTGACCCAATTCGTTTGGCGCGTCATGTAGTGCGACAAAGGAGTGTAGCCAGAAAGAGGCAAGGCCAGCACCGTGGCTGCGGGGTTGTTGAGAACAGACTGAGCTGGGCCCTGAGGAAAAGCAGCTGCCGGTGGATCTGTAACAGCTGCTTGTGGTGCGATGGAAGAGAAAGACCTCTCTGGTCTTGGCGATTCTGGTTGTTCAGTGGAAAGCAGAGGTACGCGCGAAAGAGGAGGGGACAAAGTCGCAGGTAAATACGAAAGAAGGGACGATGTGGATGAAAATGACGAGGCTAATGATTTTACTGAAGACAATGATGAGACAAACGAAGTAAATGATGATGAGAATGACGATGCTGATGATGACGACAAGGACGACGATACTACAGAGGATTTTGAGGATGATGCCGTTGGTAAGGATGAGGATGATAAGAGAGATGAAAACGATGAATCTGATGAAGATGGGAACGATGTTGATAATGACGCTGTAAGCGCACCACGGTCTGAACAACATGCAACATGCATACACGCCAAAAGCAGCCAATGATCCATGTATTGCACTTATTTTCCCTCCAGCCACCCGCTCAATATCTAGCTCCGTCCATCGCCCGTTCATCCATCAACCCATCTATACATTCATTCACCCCTTTCATCAAAGATTTGAGCTCTGCGCACTGACGGGAGGGCAAGCCAGAGACGGACTGACAGATATAACGACAGACAGACAAAAAGGCTTAGGAAGAGCAAAATACATCATCAATATATAAATAGCAAAGCTAGTAGAGAGAAGATAATAATCACCCTGTAGTGCGAAACGTTTCAGAAAAAGCACATTGATGACATTTAAAAACACTACGAGGACTTGCGATGAGAGAGAAAAGGGAGATTACGGTGGCTTGACGCATTATGTGTTGCCCGCAGGACTAGCGCGGCTCCTTTCAGCGCACCCCATAGAGACGCCAAGACAAACATAAACCCTACAAAGGACAAGAAGATTTGAAAGCACAGACATACTGAAAATGAATATGCTACATGAGTGAGACTGCACCTGCTACTTTCTTCACAAGACTTGCAGAAATGAACTACATGAATAAAGCTGTACCTGCTATTTTCTTTGGGGTCAGTCTATGCAGTCGCTGTTTTGGGGACCGTACGGGTGAGGCCCCAAGCGCCAGGTAATCAAAACCATTCATCCTGTGGGCACAGACTGAGCATGCACTGAGATAGAGAAATATGAACATACTAGTAGAGTAGCAGTAGTAGTAGTAGTAGTAGTAGTAGTAGTAGTAGTAGTAGTAGTAGTAGTAGTCGGGTTATTTTTATCATTTTTCCCGTTGGCTGAATTAGAAAAAACAGTTACCCTTACTAGCCTAGCCTAGCCTAGTAGTAGTAGTGTTTCATTTTTACTTTATTTCTTCTTTATTTTATTCTATTTCTATTTTTATTTTTAATACTTTCAATCTCTTTTTATTTTATTTTAATACTTTTAATAATTTAATTTTCATTATTATTAATAATTTGAGAAGTAGGTCACCATATAGTTAAATCAATAGCTCTTGAGCTAACGATTTGTATGGATGACCAGAAGTTAAATTTAACTTCATTAAATAAGGCCTAGGCCTAGCAGTAGTTGTAGTAGTAGTAGTAGTAGTAGTAGTAGTAGTAGTAGTAGTAGTAGTAGTAGTAGTAGTAGTAGTGTAATTCGGGTTAAAACATAAATTTAACGCGGTTATGATTGCAAACATTGCATCATTATCGGGTTATTTTTATCTTTTTTCCCGTTGGCTGAATAAGAAAAAACAGTTACCACTAGCCTAGCCTAGCCTAGTACTAGTAGTAGTAGTAGTAGTAGTAGTAGTAGTAGTAGTAGTAGTAGTAGTAATCAGCTGAAGAAAAATTTCGTCCGGTACGATAAATCTTCGCATCCCCAGCACAAGCAAATCTCGCAAATCACGCCACGCTTGCAGAATTACACGGGTAAAGATTACCACATCATGTGTAAAGAGAGCTTGTCACCTGAAACACGCAAACTCCTTGACCACACAAAGCAACTCATGAAGGACTACCCAAATTTCGTGGCAGCAGTGTGGACCACAGATGGTGAGATATATCTACGCCCACGAGAGAGTGAGAACAGATTTAAGATCCAACGCTTGACTCATATTCGATACTTGAAGAACCACTTCAAGAACTGTGAGTCAGACCACTCATCTGCCTCCCCAAGGACCAACAGGTCAGGAAATACAACCATGTCTAGTTCCAGTTCGACGTTCCCTGCCAGTGAGGCACCGCAGTAAGCCATGAGCTCCTTATTACAGCCCAACCCCCTACCCCTGGAACACCTACCAGAACAGACTCAACCCAATTGCAACAATGCACCACACCCACCAGCACAAATCATACACCCACACCTCACATCTCTTCCCCCCAAGGTAAACAAACACTTCTCTATATATCATACGAATATCCGTGGTATAACAGGAAGCCACCAAACCCTACTTAACCATCTATCCAACCCTGACTGCACTCACTTCATCCCAGACATTATATCACTTACGGAATCAAAAATAACACCAGGTACACCACACACTCACTTCCCAATCCCAACATACACATCCTATCATACCACAGATGTGTCGGTCTACTATAAAAACGATATGCACATCACAATCTCTGAATCTAAAATCTCAAAAGCCTCTGGCGTAATCATGCAGATACACAGCACAGAACATAAAAATAATCCAATCCACACCATATTCCATATCTACAAAAGACCACTCTCACAATCCTACGACTGCGCTTTCTTCCAAGAGCTCCAAAACTACATGCAAGGTATCCTCTCTGCCTCCCCACACACGAGCATCACGATTGTTGGTGACCTTAACCTTGATCTCTTGCGCCCTACAAAACAGGTATGTGACTTCCTTGCAATCAACAACCTCTTCACCACAATCAAAAATCCCACCCGCAAAGCAAAGAGCCATACATTGCTTGATGTTATATTAACGACACTCACCTGCGATATCACATCTGATGTCTTACCTACATGCATCTCTGATCACCATCCCATCTATGCTATCTTTCACACCCCAATCACACATAAGAAAAATAATAATAAAATCCTAAGAAATAAGAGATATGAAGACAAGAAGGAAATAATAACAGAAGAAATAATTTATGAACTTAAGCAAGTTCTTGACCCAGAACTAAATAACGATACTCCTAATAATTATATAAATAAAATACATACAGCTATTAAGGCAGTGGTAGAAAAATATGAAAAGCGTGTAAAGAAACGAAAATGGAAACCATGGTGCAATAATGAAATTAGAGCCATGATTAAGAAACAAAGAGAACTGTATGAAATAAAAATAGCATGCCCAGTTAAAAGTAATAGAACTAAGTATAATAAGCATAGAAATAAAACTAATAGAGAGATTAAGAAAGCTAAGAAAGCATACATGACTACATTAATGGAAAAACTAAGTCACGATCCAAAAAAACGTATGAATGCGTTGAGAAAGCTGATCCCACAGACACAAGGTCTGAAGACCTCGCCCACCCAACTCCGCGTAGATGATAAGGTAATCACCGACCCCAAAGGTATTGCCAATGCACTCAACAGACACTACACGACGGTCGGCTCCAAGGTCAGTGCCCAAATCCCCCAAGAACATAAAGTCAGAGAAGAGGAAATAGACCTAACACAGAGAAAACTGCCTCCCTTTACACTCAAACGCATTTTGCAGGATGATGTAGTTGATACACTGAAAGCAATTAACAGAAACAAAGC
>WBZZ01004835.1:40000-65697 GCA_019918135.1 Paulinella micropora | reverse complement strand
TGCTCTCTCTCTCTCTCTCTCTCTCTCTCTCTCTTCTCTCTCCTCCCCTCTCTTGCTCTCTCTCTCTCTCTCTCCTCTCTCTCTCTCTCTCTCTCTTTCTCTCTCTCTCTCTCTCTCTCTCTCTCCCCCTCTCTCTTTTTTTCTTTTCTTCTCTCTTGCTCTCTCTCTCTCTCTCTCTCTCTCTTGCTCTCTTTTCCTCTCTCTCTTTCCTCTTCTCTCTCTCTTCTCTCTCTCTCCTCTCTCTCTCCCTCTCTCTCTTCCTCTCTCTCTTCCTCTCTCTCTCTCTCTTCCTCTGTCTCTCTCTCTCTTCCTCTCTCTCTTCCTCTCTCTCTCTCTATCTCTCTCTCTATCTCTTAAGTATACTATATTATACTATATCATACTATACTATACTATACTATACTATACTATACTATACTATATTATACTATACTATACTATACTATACTATAATATACAATACTATGCTATACTATGCTATGCTATACTATACTATACTATACTATGCTATACTATGCTATGCTATACTATACTATACTATACTATACTCTCTCTCTCTCTCTGTCTCTCTCTCTCTCCCTCTCTCTCTCCCTCTCTCTCTCTCCCTCTCTCTCTCTCTCTCTCTCTCTCTCTCTCTCTCTATCTCTTAACTATACTATACTATACTATACTATACTATACTATACTATACTATATTATATTATACTATACTATACTATACTATACTATACTGTACTATACTATAATATACTATAATATACTATACTAAATTATACTATACTATACTATACTATACTATGCTATGCTATGCTATACTATGCCATACTATACTATACTATACTATACTATACTATACTATACTATACTATACTATACTATACTATGCTATACTATACTACACTATACTATACTATACTATACTACACTATACTATACTATACTGTACTATACTATACTATACTATACTATACTAAACTATACTATACTATACTATACTATACTATGCTATGCTATACTATGCTATACTATACTATACTATACTATGCTATGCTATACTATACTACACTATACTATACTATACTATACTATACTCTACTATACTAAACTCTACTCTACTATACTCTACTATACTCTACTATACTCTACTATACTCTACTATACTCTACTATACTATACTCTACTATACTCTACTCTACTCTACTATACTCTACTATACTATACTATACTCTACTCTACTCTACTCTACTCTACTCTACTCTACTCTACTCTACTCTACTCTACTCTACTATACTCTACTCTACTCTACTCTACTATACTATACTATACTATACTATACTATATTCTCTATCTCTCTCTTGCTCTCTCCTGCCTGTCTGCGGGCTCTCCTTTCCGATCTTTCTCAATCTATCTATACTTGTCTGGTGTAGTTGTGGTTTGCTACAGCACTTTGCCATGCCCCAAAGAAGAAACTAAAGGTTTGGATTAAATTCTTATATCGTTGTACACGACGGTATCTTTTGTTTTTGTTTTTTTCTTGAGTTTGGGGTGGGGTGGGGGGGGGGGTTTGGGTAACATTGGTGCCAGCACTGTAACAGCAACACAAATGTCAAAGAGATGCTAAATTTCATCAGATGCAAATATTCATTTGATGCTGAATTCCGCTGTATGAATTCTGTAACGTATGTGAATAGGTTAACGCACCAAAAGGAAACAAGCCAAAGCAAAAGCAAGAAGTTAAAGAGACATCAGTACAGGAGCAGAAGGCACAGGAAAAGGTTTATCAAATGCCTCAACCGTGAATGAATTGGTTTGTTTGTGTTGGGAAAGGAACGTGCTGCTGAAGGAGATCGCAGTCACAGACGCGAAACCTTATTTACATATGGCGGCTGCTGCGTGGGATGTGGGAGCTACATGTACACGTGGGAAGCATTTTCCCGCTTGTGCGATTGCCTACATATCAAACATCCTATGGGTAGCAAATTTCATGACTAGCAAAAGGGAATGAAAGCAGTGTTTGTGACTATGACAGGCCAATGCACGAACACACATTGAGGCGGTGGACGGAAACTTCTCGAAGATCGTGATGACTCATTGGGTAGATAAGCTGAAAGAGTGGTAGAGTGCGCGGGTTTCCGGAGTACCGACCAGCGAAAACAATACCACGAAGACATGTACAACAAGAGCTGGCTGAAACTCAAACCCCAGGATGAATTGCTCAGTGAAGACGATTTCAAGGTGGGTGTTTCTTCTTCTTGTTACCAGACTCTGAATGTCTTGCCTAATGATTGTCATGATTGTAGTGTGTCGCAGATGACAAAGAAAAACTTGTGAGCAATCGGTTCTGGTACAGTCTGTGCTGGCTGGCCATGAAGCAACTGCTGGGGGGCATGATGGGAATCAGAATTCAACTAGGTGATAACCGCGAGAAGTTGTGTGCTTCTAACTTGCAAACGTTCCTTACCGGAGTGGGCTTGGAAGTGGACACCTGGAAGGACGATGTAATGGCAAGAGAATTCAAAAAAGAGTTTGAAAAGTTCTTGAAGGTGCCCAAAGAAAAAAAAGTTTGGCGTGAGGTACAGGCCTGGCTAAAAAATGAAACCAGATTCCCAAGCTGATGTTGTAAGACTGCTTGTTCGACTAGTTGTTTTGTTGTATTAAATTTCTGTTCTGCCAATACGTACAATTCTTAGAACTAATTTGATATGTTATTGCTCAACATGTTACCATATTAATAATAAAGATATTAATCATTATATTCATAACATTGACAATGTTAATAACAATCATAATCATAATCGTAAGCATATGCATATTAATTATAAGATGAAAGACGAAAGGTGAGAGTTGAAAGAAGAAAGACGAAAGAAGAAAGAAGATAGCGGGGGGGGGGGGGAGAGAAAGAAAGAAGCAACAAGAATGAAGAAAGAATGAGGAGAAGAACTTGTCAAAGAATGTGTTTGTGACGTTGGTTCTGATTAGTGCGACGATATCAACGATTGCAAGATTTGCAACTGTGAAGTTGCTTCACCATGTGAAAGATGCAGCAGCTGCACCCGGTGTCAGCAAGCAATGTTCTGCCCGACCCACCGCGCAATGTTTCCCTCCAGGGTTGAGATTCTGAATGACAGAACACCTGCAAAAGGTTTTCCGTGCAGTGCGCAACATTGTACGGTCTTTGCCTCGTTACACTGTGTTTAATTACACACCTGAAGAAATATCGGTTTGTAAGCGATGCAAAATGGAGCATGTCTCAAAACAGATCGTGACAGATGTCACTGCCATGGTGGAGGCGCTGGAAGAGAGTTATGCTCAGCCAACAAAAGCATACCCTGCTGGGCAAACTGTTGGTGTATGAAGAACTAGAGCAACAGTGGGACATTGTGACGGAGTTTGCATTCCCTCAGAAAGGTGGGATTGGACAGGTTCTACTTAGAGGATGTTTTGCGTCTTTTCAGATCAAGACAATGGTAGAGCGTACTTGGAGGAGGACATGGTGTCCTTCCTCGTCTTGTCTCATCCTGACGCAAATCGGCATGTGATCGGGTCCAGTTTGATCAGGTCCAGCGAATGTTTTGGTCCAACAAACGATCAGGATTGCTCTTCTCCAATCGTTTTCCCCAGTGAAAACTATACAGTGCGACGTGTGGTGAAAGATTACATGCGAAGATGGGATAAATCTCAAGGGCGGCGTCCTGGTTGGCATTTCCTCTTTTGGCCGAGCCACATAAGTGCCAATCATTTGTTATGCGTCTTGTATTTCTCTGGCAACATAACGCACCCGACGGCCTTACCGCACTAGCATGCTTCAGCCTAGACCCATACGATGGACTGAGGGTGGTGAAGAGTGATTTTTACGACACCATGAAACAGTTCTTGACAGAACGAACGACGACCCACAAAACACTGTTCAAGATTTGAAACTCAGACAGCTGAGTCTAGATCAACTAATCCCCCAAGACGTACGCCAAAAAAACAGTATCGATTGCGGCTTGTTTGTTGTGCATGCGATTGCAGCTATGTGCTCAAGCATGAGGGTCTTTGCGACACAGTGTGAACATAAGTACAGCACGATGGCTGTGATGCTATCCCCGGAGGGTGAACAAGAATTGCTGAACAAAACACTTGTGACGGAGATTAACACATTTCTGACATCTGGCGCATCCCGTGTTGAGAAGGAATGGAGACGCTACACTGTATCGCCAGGCAGCATGCGTGTACAAGCACAGGCATGGCTCGGGGAAATGTTGACTGCCACTCGGGAGCGCACAAAGTAATCTTCGAGGAGTTGCAGAAGCTGCCTGCGGAATACCGAGGAACTACTGTCGTGACGCATTGGCTTCCTCACAAAATAGTTGATCTAGGAAAATGTAAGAGCGAGCTGAATCCGATGCCTAGGGAATGGTGTCCATGCCGAACCAGTCAAGGCGCACAAGTACAATGCTGTCCTGGATGTGAGAACCTAGTGATCACCAAGGACGCAGAAAAAGGGTAGTAGCAATGACACATTTGGCCCTGCTTGCGACTACATTACATGCAAGGTAAATGCACAAGCGGGTTGTGCTTTTTCTGCGGTTACAAAATTCCTACCGACGAAGGCAAGCAAAACACACACGGCCCCCATTTCAAGGTCATGCCACAGAATGTGAAAAAATTCTTGTCTCAACACGGGTGGAATGTGAAAACTACCTGGGGTTGGTGTCGGCGGCGCCCGTGATTCGTCCAACATCCAGGTCACGCGGTACGTGAAGACAGACAAAAGGTTAGAATCCTGGCACCTGGTATTGAAGCTGGTGGATCGCTGCAAAAGTTGATTGACAACCAACAGAAGCAACGGAATGCCACAGTACCACTCGTACCACTCGACGCAGCCGACGAGGGAGATTCACAACAGGGACAGAAACCCGGGTCTGTCTGTTAGTTGTATCACGTTGTATAATAAAACATGATTACCTAAGTTGTCAATGTGACGATAAAATATGCACAGCAGAAAGAAAACGCTTTAACCATGTTAAAGTTGGGCATGCTAGACTTATGTTAGGAAAATAATAATAATAATAATAATAATAATATTGCTGTTGACATTCAAGACAACAACAAAAATTAGTTTTTCATTTTTGTGTCAGATTTTCATTTTTGTGACAGTTTTTCATTTTTGTGACAAAAATTCAAATTTTCAAATTTAACGGTAACATTTCGCGAAAATTTACGATATTTTGCGGACGAATATAGCCGTTAATTTGAAAAATTCAAATTTTCACCCAAAATCAAAATTCCAACCAAAACTGAAATTCCAACCAAAACAGAAAAATCAATTTTTTTTGTTGTCTTGAATGTCAACAGCAATAATAATAATAATAATAATAATAATAATAATAATAGTGCTTCTCTGTCAATGGCTGATGCATTTCTGCACATGCGCCTCCATCGTCTCACCCGTGAGGGGAGTACGAAGAATTGACGATAGGCTCTAATGACACCCCCGCAAGGGCAGTTCCAACACTTCCAGACGGACCGGTATGTTCAATGAAAATACTGGTCCAGACGGACCGGTATGTTCAATGAAAATACTGGTCCAGACGGACCGGTATGTTCAATGAAAATACGGGTGGCACCCACGGGAATCGAACTGGCGACAGGGCCCAGATGGTAGAACTTGACCACTGGACTATCACGGTGTCCATATAAAAACAATAATAATAATAATAATAATAATAATAATAATAATAATAATAATAATAATAATAATAATAATAATAATAATAATAGTGCTTCTCAGTCGATGGTGAATGCATTTCTGCACATGTGCCTCCATCGTCTCACCCGCGAGGGGAGTACGAAGATTTGACGATAGGCTCTACTGACACCCCCGCAAGGCAGCTCCAAGCCTTCCAGACAGACCAATACTTTCAAAGAAAATATCCTTTGAAAATACTGGCACCGACGGGAATCGAACTGGCGACAGGTCCCAGATGGTAGACCTAAACCACTGGGCTATCGCGGTGCCACTAATAATAATAATAATAATAATAATAGTGCCTCTCTGTCAATGGCTGATGCATTTCTGCACATGCGCCTCCATCGTCTCACCCGTGAGGGGAGTACGAAGAATTGACGATAAGCTCTAATGACACCCCCGCAAGGGCAGTTCCAACACTTCCAGACGGGCCGGTATGTTCAATGAAAATACTGGTCCAGAAATAGACCGGTATGTTCAATGAAAATACTGGTGGCACCGACGGGAATCGAACTGGCGACAGGGCTAATAATAATAATAATAATAATAATAATAATAATAATAATAATAATAGGCTTCCTCAGACTATAGCATCAGATCCAGATCCTGGACATGTGCCTCCATTAATAATAATAATAATAATAATAATAATAATAATAATAATAATAATATTAATAATGATAATGATAGTAATAATAATAATAATAATAATAATAATAATAATAATCATCATCATCATAATAATAATAATCATAATAATAATTGGTTGATTGGAAGCTCGCGGCTTTCATTGAGGTGGACGAGGGCACGCAAGACGAAAACTGGACACGTGAAAGGCACGAATTGATACTGTTTTATGCGTACAACGAATGGATTCCCGAGGAAGCTTCTTGTGATGTCCTGGTAATTGTGCAACTGCAGTCGGTGATGCATACAATGTTCCTGTACAGGCTGATGGCTTAACATGGCTTCCCATGCGGGGTGATGCCTCAGAGCGCGACACAAACCAGACCCAATATGCAGTCTTCATCATGTACAGCACTTTGTTGATGTGTCTGTTCAGGAAGTGACTTCACAGTCGAACGAAATGTTTGTGGATATAGGGCCGGACATCAGCTGCAAACTACTTGTCTGGGCCTTGACCAGATCCAGGAATTCACAGTCGACAGAAATTTCAGTAAGGGCACAAAATGCACGGTGCTGGTAGGAAAAGTCATCATAAGGCCGACACGCAGTAAAAGGGAAGTGACCGCCTTACCTGCTGGGTTCCTGGCTGAGGAAGAAAACCTTACGGTTATGCATGCTGTCTACCCAGACGACTTCAACTTGTCTAAACCAATCTTCCGAACCCTACCCAAGGAGTCAAAAAAAACCCTACCCAAGGGTACCACAAGAAGTCAAAAAGCTACTAAGGCGGCTGAAGGCCACGTGGTGAAACAAGCTAGAGAGTTTTTCTTGCGGAATTACGTACATCTTTCTAACTCGGCACTGACCACACGGAGGGTAGAGAACTACGACGAGTATTGGGACGAGAAGTGGGGACCGATCGTAACGAAAAGGTGGACTCCAAGTATCTGCGTGGAGCCTGGAGACCATATAGCTCATCTCAACCTACTTGCTGGTCCCCAAGAACTGCTACACTCGTGGATGTGGCGGAGAGTGGTACGAGTAGAGCTACTACGCACAACAAACAAGATCATTGACACGTCGGAACGCATGCACGTGCGTGGCATCACCTTGACGACTGACGAGTACATGAACCCAAGGTAAACACCTCACACACAACATGCAAGGAACATTTGCATTGATGCATGATGTGATAGCTTGGAGTACCAGGAATTCAACCTTTTTGACAGACAAGGTGTCGCGAAAAGCAAAGAAATGCGCCCAGCCAGATTTTGTTACGTTGAAGGCGAGGCGAATGAATGCGATTCCCAAGCCATACCTCTGCCAACCTGGTTGAAAGAAAAATGGTCGGGAGGATCAAGAGTCCAACATGCATTTGACAGTGCTAGAGATGAAGCAGTAGCGATAACAGGTCCGCACGCCTGTCATGGCCCAACACTGCATTGATAAATGACAGCATGCTTGTATGGTTGTTTGTGTAAATAGCGACGTTAGCAGCCATGCCAACCATCATAAACCAGGCTGAACGGCGAACATTGTGGAAGAAAGCGAAGGAGGTGGGCCGCCGGAAGTGGGACAAGACCATAACAGCCACCAACGTGGAAAGGAGAAGAAAGAGGCGCAAGGATCTGCCTTTGTGTGAAGCATTGCAATCTGAATTTCAGGACAGTACATCCTCCGAGAACGAGGACGAAATTCAGGTTGGTCGGTCGAGAAAAGACAAGGGTGACGGGAAAGCCAACGCCAGCACCAGGAAGAGCAGCCAGCGCCGCAACGGTAGAAAAAAAAAAGTGAGGTTCACAACCACCGATTGCGGACAACAAGGAAACAACAGCAATAATGGCTCAGGCAAGGGGGGTGGGGGTAGTTCGGGGGGGCCAAGCAACAATACAAGAAGCAGTGAAAGGCAAGAAAGGAACAAGGGGGGTGGGGGGGCCAAGCAACAATACAAGAAGCAGTGAAAGGCAAGAAAGGAAGGAGCGAAAACGGTTAAGGGAGAGGAAAGATGAAGGTGGAGGAACTCGCAGCAGCGGACCTAACAAGAAGCAGAAACACACCCCAAGGGACCAGTTTACATTCATTCCTGACAACACAGACGAAAGTGACGTGAGGGGGAAGCAAGCATGGTATGTTCGATAATACGCATAATGTAAAAGACAAGAGTGTGTGTGTGTGTGTGTGTGTGTGCATGTGTGTGCGTGTGTGCGTGTGTGTGTGTCTGTGTGTCTGTGTGTGTGTGTGTGTGTGTGTGTGTCTGTGTGTGTGTCTGTGTGTGTGTGTCTGTCTGTGTGTGTCTGTCTGTGTGTGTCTGCCTGTCTGTCTGTCTGTGTGTGTGTGTGTGTATGTGTCTGTGTGTGTGTGTCCGTGTATGTGTTCGTATAAGATAATAAACAATCACCGAGGATGGATCGGCTACTATCTTTGTGTACAGGTCAGTGAACCCACAAGCACGGGAACAAGCGGTCGACTGAAAAAGCTCGCTTGGCAGGTGAGACTTGAGTTGTAGTTGTGTGTGTGTGTGTGTGTGTGTGTATGTGTGTGTGTGTGTGTGTGTGTGTTATGCGGTGTGTGTGTGTGTGTGTGTGTGTGCTGTGTGCGTGTGTGTGTGTGTGTGTGTGCATGATAATAAACAATCACCGAGGATGTATCAGCTACAACGTTTGTGTACAGGACAGATATGGGACAAGGGTTCGACTGAATAAGCTCGATTTGGAGGTGAGATTGAGTTATGGTCATGTGCTAACATGAGTATGATTCGTGTAGATGATTCATGAAAAACAACTTGATCCAAAGACCATGCGATAGTGCAGGGACCACATGGCGCGTGAATTGAACTTGGATGAGGATAATGCGGTGGTGATTGTAACCATCGACCTGGTACACAAGTTTAGGAACCGGGGTTGGGAGGCAGTGCGTAAAATGGTGCCACATTTGGCAGGTTGGGCAGATATTATGGATTGCTACTGATGCATATGCATATGTGCTGGTGGGGTTTTCTTGACAGATGTCGAAATCATTTTCTTCCCTGTGTACGACGATATTCATAAACACTGGTCTGTGGTGGCTGTACGACCAGTGGCAGCGCAAGAGGACAAGGAGAACCATAACATGAACTTGTTCTGGTTCGATTCCATGTAGAACGAAATATTGCAGACACAAAAGGATTTAATCTGCCTCGATATAATAAACCTGTTGAACGCATGGAATATGCAGCATGTTCGGGACATGAAGTTGTGCGCAGGGGGCGACATCAACCAACCTTTGAGTATCGTCGTTAACAAACAGAGAACATCCCAGGTTTTATAATAAATGCTGATGACATTTACGCAAATTAACACATAGCGTCTTGGAGAGCATGAGAGAGAGAGAGAAAGAAAAAGAAAAGAGGGAGAGAGAGAGATAAGTAGTAGCGTTGGATGTATTAGATTCCAGGAAATCCGTCAAGGTCGACAATGGTGTAATGGCGATTTTGTACGTCGAACATGGCATCAAGCACAAAGACGCCCTGATGAAGGCTGATCAAGAACGATGAGGTAAGTACGGCTCCAACAAAGAATGCTTTACCAACATGCACATGTAAATGTCTGCAGGGGCATGGTCAGGGCTATGACTTCTTTCCTGTCGCTACCGAAATAAAACGGATACGCCAGAAGTATTTGGCGCTGGCACGCGAAGAGCTGCAGGGGGGTATGGCGGTAGGAGGAGAGGATTCTATGTACAATACACCTCCCCGTACCAGCGGGCCAATACAGAAACAACACCACCACACGGTGGATGCAGAGACCACAGATGATGTCGCCCAGTCGCAAGAAGCCCAAGAGCAAGAGCAAGAGCAAGAGCCAGAGCCAGAGCATGACCAAGGGCAAGAGCAAGAGCCAGAGCCAGAGCAAGAGCAAGAGCCAGAGAAAGAGCCAGAGAAAGGGCAAGAGCAAGAGCAAGAGCAAGAGCAAGTGCAAGCAGGGGCTGATGACGCCCTTGGGAAGAAAGCGCAACAGCCAGAGAAGGAGCAAGAGCAAAAGCAGGAGCAAGAGCAAGCAGGGGCATCTGTAAAGCCCACTGGCATAAAGCGGACAGCGGCCAAGGTCTATGCTTGGGCGCGTGTGTACGTACTCAATGCCACGCCACAGCAAGTGTTGTTTTGTGTTAGAGAGTGGTGAGGAATGGGAAACCGGTGTACACAGAGGACGAGTTGCAAAAAGAGCTTGGATCAGGACCTTACGTAAAAGCACTCATGGTGCGTACGCAGCGATTGCCGGTTGCAGTAAATGGTTCTGCTTGTTGACACAGGAGTATTTTAAACTCCAAACGTACGCAAGGATTCACACAAACAAGAGCAACGAAGAAGAAGTGCGGAACATCGAAGCGAACTTGGCAGCACGGACACACCTAGGTGAATCCCGTATAAAGTACTTAGTGAGAAAGCAGAAAAAATATCCTCGCCCACACAACGAAGACGGTGAGACGATGTATTGGCTTGTGCGAGTGAAAACGTTGCAGGATGGTTCAAAGGTGACAGAAGAAATGGTTAGGCCAAACAGCCAACTGGGGCAAGCTGTTAAGTACGGGAAACAAGACTGCATGCAACACCAAAAACCTTTTGGCGCAGGCCAGTTAACTCTCAAGGAATGCGCAGCTTACATGAAAAGCAAATGCCAGGAAGAGGACCTGGCGTACAACAGAGCGCAGGGTCATATCGGTACATGGCCCAGACGTGCCCGCTTGTGCGACCTGGTGAATGTCCTTGTGCACCATCAAACAGCAACGTCCAAGGACGGAGCCGAGGGCCACGTCTGCAGCATGAAGAGGCTGCACAAGTTGGTGTGTGCGGAATGGGCGAATATTTCACGCGAAATTGTGAAAGCGTAAGTAGCTTTCTGTGTGTGTGTATGCACATAAACAAGTGGGTGTGCGTGTGTGTGCGTGAGTGTGTGTGTGTGTGTGTGTGTGTGTGCGTGTATGTGTGTATGTGTGTGTGTGCGTGTGCGTGCATGTGTGTGTGTGTGTGTGTGTGTGTGTCTGTGTGTGTGTGTGCACATTCCATAACTGGTTGTATGTGTATGCGTAGGTTCCTTGTTGGCTGCCCAAAATGCGCAACGGGCAGAAAAGTCAGACGCAAACTCAGGCTCCCGCCCGTAACGTACAATTCCCAAGTCGACTATAAGTGCCACATTTTTCAGAACGATTGCTATCAGCATCTGCCCTCCAAACTCTGGATCGCTGGAATAAGTAAGTGATATGCAGGCACGCTTGTGAAAGTGCTGAGTGTATCTTGCTGACACTGCTGTTTGCTGTCTGGTTGGACTGTAGTTGATGTAGGCACGAAAAGGATTCGGTTGAGAGCCGTTACAAGGGCTGACGACAACCCAGTGGTTAATTATGGCAACGGCTTAGGAGACCACAAATGTAAAAAACCCGATTCGGCATTCATGGCTAAGTTCGTGAAAACGGTGCACGAGGAGAATGTAGCGTTCGGCATGACATGGAAGCAGGCATACTTTGTGGACAATGGCCCCGAGAACGAAGGACACTGCGAAGTGAGCAAAAAAAGAACTGTCATGCACTGCAGCAATGTGAACTTGTGCACCGTGCGTAGGACATGCTCCGAGACTACTATGACATCACGAGGGAGAACCATCATTACTGCTTTTGTCAAGGAAATAGCCCTTGGCAGAAAGGGTGTGTGGAAAAAATAGGAGACTTAGTCAAAAAGGAGGTATGGTTCCTTAATTACACGAACTTGTGTTAACATGTTGTTGTCCTTGACCGCTGTAGTCGCACGCCTTGGCCCCACAAGAAGGAGATCCACGCAAAGTGATGGAACTAGTGGAGCAAGTGGAATCGAACCTGAATGAATGGCCGCGCGATGGCAGCAAAAGTGTCGCACCCAATCACTTGCACAAGGTCTGAAAGTGTGACATGAACCAGATGGTGCGAAGTGGCAGTGGGAAAAAGTGAATATGTAGAGAATACATATACAGGCGCACATGTATGCAGATGCACACTAACCCTATGTACTTGTTGGTGGGCGGTGGTTAGTGGTGATCATAGGAAAGGAATTCCTAGTTCAAGGAAGAACAAAAGCTCTAATTGCACATAGCAGCTGAATTTGTGCATCTGTGTGGCAAACTAGGTGATGCGCCACATCCAGGAAGGTGATGTTTGCGAAGCACACGAGGAGTGGCAAAAGAGAGACACGGAGCGGAAAAGAACAAGGGGGTTGGTCAGTGCCGAAGAGCAGGTGGAGTTCATGGATGGAGAGGAGGAACAGATGTTGGTGAAGAGGGTGAGAGGTTGGTTGCATGAGGCTGATTTGACATATTTCAACGTGCAGGAGCAAACGGAAGAGGTTGAAAGCAGGTAAAGATCGTTGCAACAAGCTACTCGATACCTTGGTGCCAGCCGAGGTAAAGGAGGGGAGCAAAGTGTGGTGGATAATTCCAAGTAATACGAAGCGTGGCAAAAGCGTGAAACGGAAGTACGTAGACGTTGCCAAACTCAGGAGACTTCCGGCGGTGGTCCTGGAGAGGGTGGAAGGTGACAAGGTGTCAGGGACAAGTTTTCATTTGGTGTTGCAGTGGGGAGTATTAAGCCCCAAGCAGAACGGCCGGAATATCAAGGCTTTGCAAGGCCCAGTGGAGGAAAGTGACCCAGGGGGACGTTTGCCCAAGCGCTTGCATTGTACGACGTTTACAAGCATCTTTGGAAGCACGCCACCCTAAGTGACGAAACGATGGTGTTCATCACACCAGAGCAGGCGGTGACCAAAGGAGCTACGCTCGCTGCTACCCTCGGCGTGTTGGGGGAAGTGAAGACTTTGCCGCAGCAGCCCAAGCAGCAAGCCGGTTTGCAAGTAGATAGACAGACCAGGCAGACCGTCCAAGGAACACGCCGTTACGGCTTGGACAATGAAACCAACACGTGCTGCGTCAATACTGCGCTCAACTGCGAATTTAGTGTTCCAGATGATGGGAGATGCATTAAGCTATGCACTTAAGGTGTCGCAATTGTATTGTGAAGAACCTGCGCCGATTTGTGCTGGGTCAGGCAACACCGCCGCAACAATTGTTGAGTCCATACCACCAGCATTCTTTGCAGGTCAAGTCAGTGTGCAGAACTCTGGGGTTGGGTCGTTACTTGGGACAACAAGCTGATCCTATGGAAGTGTTGCAAGCTTTGTTGGACGGGGCCCGCCAGGTGGTGCAGATGGGAGAGGGGTGGAGGGCACAGCCTTCTGAGATGCAAGTGTGTCCGTTACAACGTCAAGGAATTTCCGGGAGAGACAAGAAGGAAATGTGGCCAGGAAAATAGTGCAACGTTGTTTTGCCAGGAAGGAAATGGGAGCCATGTCGGGCTCGGCATGCCTGACCTGTGTGTTCGCAGAGCGATGGATTACGCTTCCGCAGAATGCGACGCTGGAAAGTCTAGCGCATTGGGTGTGGGAAATGAGACCGGTGTTGCATTGCCGTGGAAATGTACAGTCCGTCTACCAAATGCTGAAGCAATTTTTTGAGCCCCATGTCGTATCGGATTGTGCCTACCGGTGCCAGAGATGCGACAAAACTGAAGGGAAAAGGCCATAGTTACCATGAATGTACTGTATGGATGGCCGGCCATACTGCGACTGAATGTCACTAGAAGAGTCACAGGGAATGTTGACGACAACCAGACGTGGGAAGTGGATGCCCCAAGTGAGCTGATTTGTCCGAAGCCAGACAGGACATGGCAACGGGAAGCATGGGACCGAAGTACCAGTAGCAGAACCAGTGACACCAGCGCATGTGTGCGGTACAAGTTGTTTGCGGTGGCTGTTCACAACAAGATGCGCGAAGATGGCGGGCACAACTGGAGCTTTGTGCTGAACCGCAAAACAGGGGAGTGGTTCAGAGCGGATGACAACAAAGTTGATCGCATGGAGGGCGGACTGCCTGCTAGGCAAGGTTGGGAAAGTGCAGGAGGGACAAAGGGAATGGTGGTTGGACTGTTTTACGCGAAGGAGTCAGGGCCGGGAGCAAAAGATGTGCAGGAGTGCCAGCTGGAGAAGGACACTTTTATAACGCATATGAGGCAGACACGCTTGGATAAGGTTTAGCGTGATAGAGCATGTGTGTTTTAGGACGTGTATGATGTATGGTGGTGGAAAATGCCTGTCAAGTGTGAGTTGCTAGGGAAGATATAGTGCTAAGAATGGCATGTGTATATGTTTGCAGATTCCAAAGGCGGCTATTGAGAGCACTGTGGGCCCAGGGCCCAGCACGCAGAGCAGGAGGCAAGGGCGTGGCCCGGGGACCCAGAAGCAGACAGAAGGAAGGCGAGGTGGAAGAGGTGGACTGGGCCAGTGAGTCCCTGTATGCAGTATGGGCGGAAGGAGAGGTGTTGATTGGGAATGTGGAATGCCATGACACTGCTACAGCATGGGTGGTTTTATGGCATCCGTACCCATTGCATCAAGCATGGCAGTCGAGGGATGTAAAAAACGGGCAGTGGAAGATGAATATATTCAAGAGGTTGGGGCCCTTGTACTACGACAGTCACGATGGACACTACCTGACAGTCAACAATGCACTTAGCAAAAATAACAATGTGCGGAAGCCAGTGCGATGTGAAATGGGGGTGAGGTACGAGCGAGGATGTGCACTTGTGGAGTTGAAACATGTCAGAGACAAGCTCACTGAGGAATCCATGACAGCGCTGCAAGAAGTTTTCGCAGGGAATTTCAAGGAGGACAACGCGCGAGACGCAGCAAGCAAATGTAAATGGGTCCAGCCAATGTACAGGAGGCAAAAGTGGGAGAGTCTTGTGGAAAGTATCAAAGTGAAAGGTATCAAGCCATACCTATGTTGGAATGACGAAGGAAGCGGTATTGGTAGCGGGAAGAAGGCAGAAGCAAAGGAGGAGAAGGCAGAAGCAAAGGAGGAGAAGGCTAAGTCGCAGCGTGTTATCGTGCGCAAACGCGCTCGACGGATGTCGGAAGAAGTAGACAAAGAGATAGAGAGGCGGGAAAGCCGTGACAGCGACGATGACATTGAGGACTTTGCGGCCGAGGTGCAGCAGCGTTTTGGGAACGAGCCGGAGTAAGGCAAGGTTAATGCAGGGGGGCTGATTTTGATGAGTAGAAGGTGCGACAGCACCAGTACTAGCAGAGGCAGCTAAGGCAGCAGGGGCAGCAGGGGCAGCGAGCGGCTACATTGTTTGAATGTCATATAGACAATAAAACCAAATTTACCTTGTAACCCAGGGCAACACACCTCGAGTGTGCGGGAAGCCCGAACTGAGAGGGAGGTTCCTCATTGCCGGTTAGTATGAGTGGTCTCGCATTAATGAATTCCATAGATTCTGCTCAAAGCGCTTGGACACGAATGCGTCATGAATCCTTTCCGACCTGCAGTTTATGGGGGGCACCAATGTACTGTTCGGCTGGGTGCCACCGGGAATGGCGGGGAAGGAGCCATTCCCCTGCAGTGTCAGAAATAAAATCATTTGGCGTGAAACAACGCTATGGCGCTGGACCTCTCTCTGTCCTATTCTCTCTTTTTCTGTCTCTCTTCTTCTTTCTCTCTTTCTCTCTGCATTTATTTATAAAATTATCAGCAAAATTACAAGTAAACCCATTTGACGTCAGAGAAGTCTTTCTGCTATGCGATCTTTTTGATACAGCTTGAGCGCTCCAATTTTGCTATCGAATCACGGATGTTGGGCTGGCTCACTTGTCTGCGCTGCCTCTCCAACACCTCAATCTCACTGGGCGCGAAGGAATCACGGACGCGGGGCTGGCTCACTTGTCTTCTCTGCCCCTCCAGCAACTCATTTTGGCTTATTGCTTGAGAATCACCGACGCTGGGCTGGCTCACTTGTCTGTGCTACCCCTCAAGCACCTCCACCTCGGTGGGTGCGTGACAGTGACGGACGCGGGGCTGGCTCACTTGTCTTCCCTTCCCCTCGAACACCTGGATCTCACCGAGTGCAATCAAATCACGGACGCGGGGCTGGCTCACTTGTCTGGGCTGCCTCTCCAACATCTCGTTCTCCATGAGTGCAAGGCAGTCACGGACGCGGGGCTGGCTCACTTGTCGTCGCGGCCCCTTCAGCACTTCAGTCTGGCTGAGTGCTTGGGAATCACGGACGCGGGGCTGGCTCACTTGTCTGCGCTTCCCCTTCAACACCTCTATCTCAATGGGTGCGTGGCAGTGACGGACGCGGGGCTTGCTCACTTGTCTTCCCTTCCCCTCGAACACCTCACTCTGGATTCTTGCTCGGCAATCACGGACGCGGGGCTGGCTTACTTGTCTGCGCTGCATCTCAAACACCTCAGTCTCTTTGCGTGCGAGGCTGTCACGGACGCGGGGCTGGCTTACTTGTCTGCGCTTCCTCTGAAGTATCTCTGTGTTTATCGTTGCCACCAAGTCACAAGCGCTGGGTTGGCTCCATTCATTGCGCGTCCTGAGTTAAAGTTATTGGATGATTTTGATTAATAGATGGCGCGTTTCCAACATGCACCTTGATCTCTGTAGCCGCAGCAGAGGCACCGCCAGCGACAGCATCAGTACTAGCAGAGGCAGCTAAGGCAGCAGGGGCAGCAGAGGCAGCGAGCGGCTACATTGTTTGAATGTCATATATACAACAAAACCAAATTTACCTTGTAACCCAGGGAATGAATCGGGGTTTTCTTGCAGTGCCATGAATCACGGCGGCAGTGTCAGAAATAGAATAATTTAGCGTGAAACAACGCTATGGTGCTGGACCTCTCTCTCTCTCTCTTTCTCTCTTTGAGTAGAAGGTGCAGGGGGGGGGTAGTTGTCGTTATGGAGAGAGACTTTTTACGTACAAAAAGCGTTTGAGTGTATAAGTACAGACGTAGCGTCATTAAAACTTGTTTGCTGGATTGGAAGTATTGTAGAAAGTTCCATTGTTCCGTAACTGACCGTTCGGTGTGTGCACAGGATCAAAGGTTGTAACAAGTTCCACGCAATAGCGAAACATCAAGGCAAAAGAAATGAAATGAGTGAAGCAAAGCTTGAATATATATGTACAGACTTACCTTGATTAAAATTGTTGTGCTGGTTTGGAAGTATTGGTGAAAGCATCGTTACTTTGTAAATGAAAGTACAGACAAGAGGTTGTAACAGGTTATGAATAATTGTGAAACTGAAAAAAATCAAAGATGAAGGAAATGAAATTAGGGAATCAAAGCAGGGTTCGGCAAGAATATGAAATGGAACAAACGCGTGGGGCGCTGGAAAAATTGTGCAAGGTTTCTGGTTTGTTATTGTTTTGTCTTTTTGATTTATCTTTATTTTTTTGATTTATCGTTATATATATATATATATATATATATTTGTTTTTGTTTTTGTGCTTAAAATTTTTGCTCTTGCTGTTATTTTTTTTTCGTATCTGTGTATGTGTCAGACTAAATGTATGTTTTTTGCGCGGTTTCAGTAATATTTTGTATCAGATTGCAGTCGCGGTTGGGTAAGGCGCGGTAAATCGGGACTAAGATTTCCAGGCGCGGTAAATCGGGCCGCGGTAAATCGGGACAGCACAGTGCGACTAGTGAGCTGGTGGCGGCGGTGCCCGGCAGCGGTGATCAGGACGAGGCGGCGACGGCGAACGTCTGCTGCCGGTGGCACCGGAAGCCTCATCGTGTGAGGCCGAAGTTTATGTCATCATGGTGGAGGCATATCACGGTCAAGATAAAATCATTAACTTTGTGCAGGGTATTGCTAGAGGCCGGGTCGCGGACGCGCTGGGGCAGTTCGGGTGGGTGCAGCCCTCCATTCTGCACGGCGACAACCAAGGCGACTTGGACCTCGCATATACAAATGTCTTTTCTAGGAAGCTCGGGCACGTGGACCTGCGCTGCGCGATTGTAAATCAGAAGGTGGACGCGGGGCTCATGGTGAACGAGAAGGTGGCGTCCGAGGATAACATCGCCGACATCAACACGAAGCCTGCCAACTGCGCGTGGGGAGCAGCACAACCGACGAGTGCGGCACGTCGCATGATTAAAGACTCGGGAACCATTCCCTCATATATGTGCAACTCCCGACAGCTGGAGGCGGATTCGTGTGGTAGCGTCAGGTGCCTGAAGCATCGGTGTCCAGCGACTTCCAAGTGGTCATGTGCGTGGCACCGACACTTTCTTAGTAGTTTATGTTTTAGGACCTTGGGTTACGTTGCCCGATAGCAATGGTGTAGGTTTTATCCGAGCCAATTGTGAGTCTAGATTGCATAACTCCACTGAAGGCTCACGTATGCTAGCATGCTTGCTAGTTTAGTATTATTATTTGTAATGTTGATGTTACTGCGCTCATCATAGTAGCTACAATGTAGCTATTTAGCAGAACTCAGTTCAGTGTCAGGAGACGTAGGGTAGCTCACTTGCGCTTGTTTCTCTATTTGATATAGTTCAACTGTTAGTTACAAATTGGTGTAGGACACTGACTCGTAAGGTAGACTAATTAAGGGTGAGCCTTTGAGATTATTAATAATCTAAGACACTTTCCTCAGTCTTAGTCACGGTTATTAATATGTATATTATTACTTAATTACCAGTTAGTAGTAGTTGTTTCTGTTCAGTGTTAGTTTTATTAGTTGTTCAATACAATCAACTGTAATAACTACTTATCTTGATACTGGTGGCACTAGCTTTTTACCATTATCACTTTTATACATATCTGTACGTTACGGTGACGTGGGTCAATTCTGGAAGGTATATCTTTTGTGACGTCGTCAGTTGGACGTGGGGGAATTGTTTCAGTATTGTTATTAATAAATTCTTCGTGTTGGAAAGTCGCAAGCCGGTATCATAGTATAAGAGGGGGACGCACCGGTTGCAGGTTTAAGACGGGAAGCAATTGCGGAGGTTTTTGTCTATTGCTTTCTTTCTTTCTTTTTTACGCAAACACTTTTAATAAGAGAATACTTACCACTATTACTGGGTACATTCAAGTGTCAAACTCAGCCATAGAATTTGTGTTAAGGGGCAGATTTCAGATTAGCGCTCAGAATTTAAATTACTGCAACTTAACGGCTATATCCGTCCGCAAAATCTGCATAATTTTTGCGAAATATCTGGCAGTTAAATCGAACTAATTTGAATTCTGACCAATAATCTAAAATCTTACCGTTAATCTGAAATCTGACCCTTAAAGGCTGAAATTCGCTGGCTGAGTTTGACACTTGAATGTACACTCAGTAATAAGAAATGCAGCCGCTTTGGGAATGAGGAAGACAGTGACTCTGAGTGATTAATGAGTAAGGACATGACAAGACTTGCAGTCTGTTATTAATACTACTGAGACAACCAACTTGATCACCATCAGTAGACTAATTATTATTGACTTCCCACTCATCACTGCGAGTGGAAAGTATTTTCTTATTAAATTGTTTGTGTAAAAGTATGTATAAATACAGTTGAATTATATATATTAATATTATTATATATAATATTGATAATTGGGTTTATATACTAAGTATTAATAATATTAATGTTGCTTATTAATATTAATATTAATATGATTTTCATTTTAGTTGTGTTCAGTTCAACGCTCAGTGTGTTGTATTAATAAACGGTGCCGAGCCTCAGCGAGCATTATTTGTATTAATATTATTAATACTATTAATATGATTCTCTGCCGGCGCCGGACCAGCTAATAAATTTAGTTTTTTTTCAAGTTAAAAAATTAATAATTAGTTCGGTTGAAATCCGACTACTAATTTGATTTCCGACCACTAATCAAATATCTGACAATTAATTGTATTTCTAACCACTAATTCAAAATCTGAACACTAATTCAAATTTGATTGGAAGTTTTGCCACTTGAATACCCACAGTAATACTAGGAATAAGTTGGAAGCGTAAGAGGAAAATGGAAGTGGTATCAAGTTCTTTCGGAGGCTTTCTTTCTTTCCTTCTTTCTAGTACTCAAACACTGTTTTACTTATTGTGAGTTTGTATACAACTCTTCAAGTAGGCAGATACAACGAACTCTTATTAAGAAGGCTAGCTTGAATGATGAAATTTCTAAGTGACACCGGATGGTTGGTGTGGATGCACACCAGTTGAGAAGACTTAAGGGAAAAATTTCAGTTGCAGATAAAAAAAAGGGGGGAGGCAAAAAAAGGGGGGAGGCATTTAACCAACCCCCCCCCCCCCCCCCCCCCCCCCCCCCCCCCCCCCCCGATCTTTCAATCTCAATTCTTAAAACGTCAAACGTATCACAATATACAACGAGATTGATCACAGTATAAGGTAACACATGACATCTGTTTGCACATGGATCACAAGAGATAAAAGGGTGGAGTAAATGAACAAAAGAATCTCTTGTATGCACGTAATAACAATAAAAAGAAAATTAGTTTTTATCTTTGTCGGTTTGGATGACCTGCCCGCAGGACTGGGAAGTGTGCAGCCGATCTCACTATGGAAAGACGATGCGGCAAACAACACGGACCAAACAAGCGGGACAGGGGTGGCACTATGCTATACTTGATGGGTTCTTCTTGCGTGCAGGGACCAATGTGATCTCTTAGAAACGAACGGACGCAATGCCGAGGGTCTTATCGTATCTTTGTGTGTGATCTCTTCCAATGGCGACGTTGGGGGAAAAAGGACTAAACATACAGTTCTCAAGGGCAAGCAAGCAAAAGACGAGGAAACGAAAGAAAATCAAAATGGCTAAGGTTCTTATCCTTTTTCGTTATGCGGTGCAATGCCGAAGCTCTTATTATATCGTAATCTAAACATAGCAAGCAAACGACGAAGAAACGAGAAATCAGTATGGCTAGGTTCTTATCGTTTTCGTTGCGCGACAACTGTAATCTCTCCCGCGGCGATGTAGAAGAAGAAACTAAGAAAGGTACCGTTGCAAGGACAAACGAGAGAGAGAGAGACAAGAGAGAGAGAGAGAGGAGAGAGAGAGAAAGAGATCTTATCGGACGCCCTGCAGTTGATAACTCGAGTGAGATCCGCTTAACCGATCCAGATGCTTCACTACCAGAACAAACCAACACCCACCACCAACCAGCCCAACCAACCGACCCGCAGCCAAAAAGCCGAAAAAATTTTGTTGTTTGTTGTTGTTTTCTCACACTTAACGAGTGTTTTCTTCTTAATATTGAAGAGAGAGAGAAAAGAAAGAAACAAAGAGAGAGAGCAAGAGGGGGGGGGGGGGGGTGGAAGAGGATCTTTTTGAACACTCGGCCATTGGCGACTCTCATGATGTCCGCTTAATCGATCCAGATTCCAAGTTGGTTCATTCCGCTCATACGATCCATATTAACCGATCCAGATTCCAAGTTGGTTCATTCCGCTCATACGATCCATATTCACTAAAGAACAAAAACCAACACCCCCACCACCGAACCCCACACCCCCCAACCAACCAACCAACAGCCAAAAGCCGAACTCACACCAAAACGCACAAACGCCACGAGAGAGAGAGAGAGAGAGAGAGAGAGAGAGAGAGAGAGAAAGAGAGAGGAGGAGCAGCACAAACAAACAAACAAGCAACAACAACAAACGAATGACAACAACAAACAACGAGAGAGAGAGAGAGAGAGAGAGAGAGAGAGAGAGAGAGAGAGAGAGCGAGAGAGAGAGAGAGAGAGCGAGCGAGAGAGAGAGAGAATGCATGAAGGGTAAGGGTCTTATCGGACGCCCTGAGGTTTGCGGCTCCTCTGCTTACTTTCCCCAATGCTTTACTATAAAAACATGAACACCCAACACCCGAGCCGCAAACCAAAAAAACCGAAACACCACAAGACCACACAAACCACAACCACAACGTTTGAGTGTAGTGTTCTGTTGAGCGTCACAATATGAAATACTGTAACAATGCTCTGAAAGGCAGTCTCACAATATGAAATACTGTAACAATGCTCTGAAAGGCAGTCTTATTATTACTATTGTTATAAATTCTTTCCGCTGCGGTGCTGTTGTGATTTCTCTTCGCTGCCGTGTGTGTTGTGGTGACTTCTTTCCGCTACGTGTGGTAAAGGTTCTCCGCTGCCGTGTGGTGTTGTGACTGCTCTTCGCTGCCGTGTTGTGGTGACTTTCCGCTGGCTTGTGCTGTTGTGTGCTGTTGTCGTGTGTTGTAACTGCTCTCCGCTGGCTTGTGCTGTCGTTACTGCTCTCTGCTGCCGTGTCCTGTTGTCACTGCTCTCCGCTACTGAAGGAACAAGGAAAAGGAAAAAAAAAAAAAAAAAAAAAAAAAAAAAAAAAAAAAAAAAAAAAAAAAAAAGAAAAAAGGGGGTTGGAGAGGGAAGGAAGAAGAACGAAGGAGAGAGAAGAAGACTCCCTGTTGCAACTACTCTCCGGCCGTGTGCTTCTGTAACTGCCCTTCACTGCGGTGTAATTGCTCTCCGCTTGCTTGCGCTGTGTCACTTAAGAAAAAGCGAAAGCGAGAGAGAGAGAGAGAGAGAGAGAGAGAGAGAGAGAGAGAGAGAGAAAAGCGAAAGAGAGAGAGAGGGGGGGGGGGGGGGAGGGGCGGGGAAGGAGGAGGAAGGACGGAGAAAGAAGGCTCTCCGCTAGCATGCTTTTGCAACTGCCGTGTACTTCTGTAACTGCGCTTAGCTGCCATGTGGTGATGTTGTAAACTGCTCTCCGCTGGCTTGTGCTGTCTCTTTGCTCTCCACTGGCTTGTGCTTCTGCAACTGCTCTTCGCTGCCAATCTGTTGTAAATGCTCTCCGCTGGCTCTTGCTGTCGTCACTGCTCTCCACTTGCTTGTGATGTTGTCAACTCGCTGCCTCGCTCTGCTCCTGGAACTCCTATCATACTTGCTCCTCAACTCCAACTTTCTTGTGCCTACGTCCTGGTCCTGACGCTCATCAACTCCTACACTCTCCCGCTCAACCGTAGCCCTCGTAGCATTTACTCAAGCGCCATCACCCAAGCTAGTAGCCATTGACCGCGCCGATCATCCATATGAATTTCTGGACGCTTATCAACTCCTACCCTCTCCCACCCTAGCCTTCGCCTTCACTCGCAGAGCAATCACCATGCAATGCCGATCCACCATTCCCAGCCGTAGCCATCATTCGCAGGCGCCACACCATTGCCATCATCTCGATCGCCATCATCATCTCGATCACCCATAGCGATCCACCATTCCCAGCCGTAGCCATCATTCGCAGGCGCCACACAATGAATTGCCATCATCTCGATCACCCATAGCCGTGCCCGCCGCTGATCAACTCCTACCCTCCTCCAAAGCTGTCGCCTCCACACAGCCCGCCACGTAACCATTCACCACGCCGATCATCCATATGAATTTCTGGACGCTTATCAACTCCTACCCTGTCCTGCCCTAGCCGTAGCCTTCACTCGCAGAGCAATCACCATGCATGCCGATCCACCATTCCCAGCCGTAGCCATCATTCGCAGGCGCCACACCATTGCCATCATCATCTCGATCACCTATAGCCGTTCCCGCCGCTGATCAACTCCTACCCTCTCCCTCCAAAGCTGTCGCCTCCACTCGCCAGAGCTGTCGCCTCCACTCGCCAGAGCCACACCATCGCCATCATCCTAGTAGCCATTCACCATGCCCTGACACTGAAAACCCTCGTCACCCGCTTAGCCCGTCACTCACAGCCCGCCACCATTGCCATTCACCATGCCGATCGTAGCCGTAGCATTCATTTTTTGCAGCGCCATTATCATCCACCGCCATGCCGATCACCCATAACCATGCCCTAACGGAGGCCAATTTCTTCTCTGTCTCTCGTAGTCTTGCAGTTTGTAGTGGTGGTAGTAGTGGTGGTGGTGGTGGTAGTAGTAGTAGTAGTAGAAGTAAGTATTAGTGTAGTGGTGGTAGTAGTGTAGTGGTGGAAGCAGTATTTATTTATTTATTTTTTGCTGCTTTTTTGGTCGGTGGATGTAGTGGTAGGTAGCAGTTTTTTTTTTTTTTTTTTTTTTTTTTTTTGTTTGTTTGTTTGTTGCTTCTTTGGTCAGTGGATTTAGTAGTAGTAGTAGTAGTAGCAGTAGTAGTAGTAAGTAGGAGGTAGTAGTAAGTAGGAGGTAGTAGTAAGTAGGAGGTAGTAGTAAGTAGGAGGTAGTAGTAAGTAGGAGGTAGTAGTAAGTAGGAGGCAGTAGTAAGTAGGAGGCAGTAGTAAGTAGGAGGCAGTAGTAAGTAGGAGGCAGTAGTAAGTAGGAGGCAGTAGTAAGTAGGAGGCAGTAGTAAGTAGGAGGCAGTAGTAAGTAGGAGGCAGTAGTAAGTAGGAGGTAGTAGTAATCGTAGTAGGTAGTAGTGGTAGAAGTAGTGGTAGTAGTAGTGGTAGTAGAAGTAGTGGTAATAGAAGTAGTGGTGGCAGTAGTAAGAGTAGACTCGCAGCGCCACCCACAGCCATCGCACAACCATCGCCCATACTAGAAGCCATTCACCATGCCGATCACGTGTACCCTCTCCTGTATTAACCGTAACCCTCTCCCGTATTAACCGTAACATTCACTCGCAGAGTCACCCATAGCCATCACCATTGCCATGCCGATCACCCATAGCCAGCCGTAGCCTTCGCTCATTGACCGTGCAGATCACCTACCAGCCGTAGCCTTCGCTCATTGACCGTGCAGATCACCTAATCACGCCCTTAAACTGACGAACTCCTACCCTCCTCGCCTTAGACGTAGCCTTCACTCGCCTTCATTCTCATTCACCACGCTGATTGCCGAAACTCATCAGGTCCTGACACCGAAGAACTCCTACTCTCTCGTCTTAGTCGTAGACCAGGCGCACCATCATGCTTGTGGTCATTAATCACGCCGATCACCTATAACATGCCCTAACGCTGACGAACTCCTACCCTCTCCCACTTAGCCGCAGCCATCACTTCATCAAGCCAAAGTCCTAGATTTGCGAATTCCGCCACTTGATCGAGTCGTTGCTGAATGGATCTGATTGGCACCGAAGAAGCCAAAGGAAACGATGGGTCCTGGGAGCAAGGGAGTCAGAATCATGCTGAAATCTCGAGAACAAAGACTCACCTGAGGCCCGCGTCGCGAAACAACTTGTGTCCTTCGCTGATGCCACCTGCCAAATCAGAAAGGAAAGAAGCCACGGAAGGGAGGAAAAACCTCAGATGCTGTAGTCTTGCTGTGCGGAAGAAGTTTACATAAATCACCAAGTTGTGCAAGGACACACCTCGAAAATTGAAACTATTCTCAAGCCTTTCGCAGGGAATCGATTCGCAGGAGCACTGGAACTCAAAAAGACGCGTAGGAAACCATAGATCCTGTGTGCAAGCAGTTAGCAATAGGGAGTCAAAACCATTGCGCTGTACAAAAACCTCGAAATCTCACAGGAGTACTAAATGGACATTTCAAAGTTTTGCTAACAGTTT
>WBZZ01004835.1:17500-27500 GCA_019918135.1 Paulinella micropora | reverse complement strand
GTTCAATGAAAATACTGGTGGCACCGACGGGAATCGAACTGGCGACAGGGCCCAGATGGAATAACAATAATAATAATAATAATAATAATAATAATAGTGCTTCTCTGTCAATGGCTGATGCAAATCTGCACATGCGCCTCCATCGTCTCACCCGTGAGGGGAGTACGAAGAATTGACGATAGGCTCTAATGACACCCCCGCAAGGGCAGTTCCAACACTTCCAGACGGACCGGTATGTTCAATGAAAATACTGGTGGCACCGACGGGAATCGAACTGGCGACAGGGCCCAGATAATAATAATAATACTATATCTGAGGCGTACTGATGCAGCTAATGGCATATCCTCAACGGACATAAGCCTCCAATACCCTTGTTCGAGGTCCTCCACCCCCCCGTGTCAGTCTCTCGCCTGATGATCGGGGCCACCGATGGAGCTCCTGAGGGCAAGACTGCACTAAGCCGAGGTTATTCCGCAGTCCCAGCAACCTCTTGCAAGACGTCACCGAATGTGCAAGTGCATACACCAAGCGCGGTTGCTAGAGCTGCCTCGAAACCCCACCCATAACAATCTGGTGTCTGCTGGGTCCTGGGCTATCAACCAGCATATGCGGAGTTTAAGATCTTTTACGCGCGCAACGACCCTCCTCCCCAGCATCTACCACCAAAGGGTTATGAGTTGGCGTCACAGTTTAACGCCTTGAGGCCATTGGGCTGGAACTCTGTTTAGCAAGTGTGACTAGGTTTTTTCATCGGGATTTCCCTCAAATATGTCACAGTCAACACTCCAAGGCAGATTTAATAATAATAATAATAATAATAATAATAATAATAGTAATAATGTATCTCCTGCCAATTGCTGAGCCAAAAGGCCATGTGCATCCAGTCCTCCATTCCATAAGGAAAGTCTCCACACCAATCGGTGGAATAAAGGAAGTGACGGCATAGAACATTACTCTAGGAGCTTTATACCAATCAGCCCATGGAAAGGGACCGATGGCCTATGTACTCCCTAATAATAATAATAATAATAGTAATAATAATAATAATAATAATAATAATAATAATAATAATAATAATAATAATAATAATAGTGCTTCTCTGTCAATGGCTGATGCAAATCTGCACATGCGCCTCCATCGTCTCACCCGTGAGGGGAGTACGAAGAATTGACGATAGGCTCTAATGACACCCCCGCACGAGTTCCAACACTTCCAGACGGACCGGTATGTTCAATGAAGATACTGGTGGCACCGACGGGAATCGAACTGGCGACAGGGCCCAGATGGTAGAACTTGACCACTGGGCTATCACGGTGTCCATAATAATAATAATAATAATAATAATAATAATAATAATAGTGCTTCTCTGTCAATGGCTGATGCATTTCTGCACATGCGCCTCCATCGTCTCACCCGTGAGGGGAGTACGAAGAATTGACGATAAGCTCTAATGACACCCCCGCAAGGGCAGTTCCAACACTTCCAGACGGGCCGGTATGTTCAATGAAAATACTGGTCCAGAAATAGACCGGTATGTTCAATGAAAATACTGGTGGCACCGACGGGAATCGAACTGGCGACAGGGCCCAGATGGTAAATAATAATAATAATAATAATAATAATAATAATAATAATAATAATAATAATGATAATAATAATAATAATAATAATAATAATAGTGTATCTCCTGCCAATTGCTGAGCCAAAAGGCCATGTGCATCCAGTCCTCCATTCCATAAGGAAAGTCTCCACACCTATCGGTGGAATAAAGGAAGTGACGGCATAGAACATTACTCTAGGAGCTTTATACCAATCAGCCCATGGAAAGGAAATAATAATAATAATAGGCTTCCTCAGACTATAGCATCAGATCCAGATCCTGGACATGTGCCTCCATTGGGTCACCGGGGTCAGCCGATCCCAACGCATTGTCAGAACACCAAACAGACATAGCAGCAACAGCAACAGCAGGGGCAGATGGGGGCTGTGAAGTGCATGAAGAGCTAGATGCGAGGGTGTTAGCTGAAGAGAAGAACTCGGAGACACTACGCTGCGCTCCCGAACCCCTCTCTCTAGCCAGGACGTTCACACTGCGCGGACGGCCGCGCCGCGCAACATCAACGTCACTTGGGGGAGAGGGTGGGACAGAAGCTGATGGAACCTCAGTGAGGTCAATCACCTCCTCACCCCCATCATCCACCCCAAGCTCCTCCCTTTTACCCTCCCTAGCAGACCAACACTCAGACACATATGATCCAAACAACACATCCAACTTTGGAGGGGGACGCAACGCTGTAACCCCTAACAACGCAGCAAGCCTAAAGTTACTGCGGAAGCGCGACTTCCCCTGAAAAAACTTACAAAACAATCGTGATTGATCCACAGGCGACATATCATCCCAACCCTGCCGCACAGAGCCCTCCCGCTCCCGCCCAAGCAACACATCCTCCACCACAACCTCACCACCTACGACCTCACCACCCTCCTCACTCCCTCCATCCCCCTCAGCACCCCCCACAGCCATGCCACCGAGCCTCTGCATACTCAGCAACAGCTGCTTACGTCTCCCCTCATGCATGGGGCAATCCCATAAGAAGTGCGCAAGGGACTCATTGACATCATCATGACAACAGAAGCAGCGAGGGGACATGCCACTGACCAACTTGCTGCGGTACAACCGAAGGCGGTTGTTGCAGCTGAGCAACCTTCTCCGAAGCAGATTATAATGCGCATCATCAAGGGCTACCCATCTTGGGAACTCCTTAGTTCCAAAGACTTGTCTTAGGATGACTCGCAGGCCATCAGTAAGATCGCTGCCTGCCTCTCGCTTGTCCCACATCAGTTGCTGCACCATCTTGACGTCCTGCTGAAGGGCCCACTTGTCCACAGTCGAACTCCAACCCTCGAGGTCCTTCTCTGAGCTATTTAGGAGCTCCTGAAGCCCTTGTTGTAGATCCATTGAGTCCCTGATAGCGCCTTCGGCCTCCGCAGTCCAGTCGGATTTAACTTGAGATGCGATGACAGGAAATCGCTTCTCCGGTAGAACACGCAGCCGTCCATAGAACTTCAGTTGCGCCGCCCGCCGCAAACGCTCCGCACTCAAAGAGCGCGCCAGAAAGAGTGTAATCCACTTGCTTGTCTTAGGGCTGATGCCGAGAATCATCCTCATGGGGCGCAGCATTGCTGCCTCCAGCTTGGTGAGCTGCGATACGGGGGCACGCCAGACATCGAAGGCGTACTTCAGCTTGGCCCCCACAAGTTGATTCCAGCACATGAGACGATACCTAGCTTGTATCTCACATGCACACCACAAAGAGTACCAACCTGCGGTGGCGACTTCAGTGACACGCGTAGCCCGCAGGGCCTGCTCCTTCCACTTCAGGTCGTCGGTGATAACCACTCCCAGGTACTTGTACTGACTGGTAACACAAAGCTTCTGCCGCGAAACCACACCACGGGCTCACCTCGCTCCCTGATACTTGGTCGTTTCGCCTTGCTCGACGTGTAAATGGGCATGATTTCCGTCTTGCCGGGCTTCAAGTTGACTTCCAGCCGGTAATCTTCCGCGAACTTGGCCACAACATTGACCATCTTCTGGAGCTCGGTGCGACTGTGAGCGATGAGGGCCACGTCGTCCGCGTATAGAAGTGCCTTGATGTCGTTCAGCCGCTTCACATCCGTGATCTTGAGGGCACTCGCCAGCCGATCACACAGCTCATCCATAAAGACGTTGAAGAGTGTGGGAGAGAGAGGGGACCCCTGTTGGACGCCTACACCCTCCAGTACTTCGGGGGTGAGTGCTCCATCAACTAGCACTTGCGACGAAGTCTGCTCGTAGCACCTGCGTAGCGTGCGCCAGAACTTGCCCCTTACACCCAGCTTCCAGAGCCTCTCAAATAGACCATCTCTCCAAACAGACGGGAAAGCCTTGCGTAGATCGACGAACAGGACATACGACTCCCGCTTCTGCTGCTGACGCCCCTTCAACCTCTGCCAAAGGGCAAAGACCTGATCCGTAGTGCGACGCCCCGGGCGGAAGCCTCCCTGCTCTGGACGTAGCTTATCCGGGCCATCCACGAAGAGCGTTAGACGAGTAGCTAATAAGGACAGATACAGCTTACCAAGGCAACTAATAATCGAGATATCCCTCCAGTTGTCAGGATCCGTAGGATCCCCACCCTTGGGGATATTGACGATGATTCCCTTGCCCCAAGCTTTTGGAGTCCTCTCGGCTTCTCGAATCCAGTTGAAGTACTGCGTTAAGTAGCCATTGATGTAGGCGCCGCCATACTTGAGCATCTCGTTCTTCACTTTGTCCTCGCCACAAGCTTTGTGGTTATTCAGGGCACGTTGCCTTGCAAGGACCTCCTCTTGCGTGAACGGCTTGTCCAGCTCTTCGCAAGTGTCTTCACCTACTTCGTGCTCCTTCATAGCCCGGGCCACCTCATCTCTGAAGCGATCGTTCCAGTGGAACTGCCGCTTAGCTTCGGCTTCCTCCCACTCCAGCGAGCCTGCTTCTGCACAGCACTCCACCACAACAGCCGCACTTGCCGGATTTTCCCGTGGCTTCACCGAATTTTTCCGAAATTCCTCCCACCGCGCGACCTTTTCCGGCAGCGTACACGCCAGTGAGCCATCCTCCCTTTGCACCGGCGCGGAGACCTTCGTTCTGCGTGCCCCGCCAAGCCGCTTCGCGAGTAGCCAAAAGCGCTTTGAGGATTGCTCGCGTTGACATTTGACCGCTTCTTCCTGCACTTGCTTGAAGGAGGCGGACTTCTTGGCCCGAGTTACCTTCCGAATTTGCTTGCGGAGCCGTAGCCAATTCAGACGGGCTTCCGCATTCGATTCATCCCTCCTGTATGCTGCGTAGGCCTCCCGGCGCTGCTGAATGAGCTCCTTTAGCTCCCCATCGAACCAATTGTTGGTGAAACGGGGTCGTATACATCTGGAGCCAAGGACCCGGTGCGCCGCCGTTCGGAAGGACTGCGCCACTCGCTCGGTGACGTCATCTACCACCCGTTGGCTGTCGGCACCACCCGATAGGTCAAGCTCAGGCAGCTGATGTACTCCAAGCTTCTGTAGGCAATGCTGGAATACGTCATCGAACTTGTCGCGTAGATAATCCAGCGCTTGCTTCGCAGCGTGATCATTACCCGAGACACCAGCACCAATTAGCTTATCCACACGAAAGGACCTGTAAGGTTTCGCAGCCCGCTTTGGCCGGCGCTGGCCGCTCCACGTCAGTTCGGCCCATACTGCCTTGTGGTCCGTATCAAGATCATCTTCGCATACTCCGAACTTTGCTCCAGATGCCAAGCCAGGCGACGCGCAGATGTAATCGAGGAGGTGCTTGCCTGTGCCCATGCCGCGCTGCTCACGCCGGGACCACCAGTAGGACCCTTCCACTGGGCACGAGAAGCCGCTCAGATTTCGCAGGCCCGAAGCGACGAGGACAGCCGCGAGTCTCTTGCCGTTCTCCGAACGTACCGGTGCTCCCTTATCATCGACCTCCCCGTGCTGACCGACAATGCCCTCCTCTTTTCGGCTGCATGCCGGCCCGAGCTTTGCGTTGGCATCCGCCACCGTGACCACAAGACCTTTGGCTCCAAAAAAAGCTATAGCTGCCTGCCAGGCCGCATACGCCTCTGACGACTCTTCTTCCTGCGTTTCCTGGGGAAAGTAGCCGTTGCCCACATAGATATCCTGAGCGCCGGTAACACCCGAGGCGATACGCAGCCACACTTGCTGCCGGTGGTCGACGGGGGCTGACACCAGGTTGCAATACGGACCAAGGAAGTTAGCCACCGCGAATAGAACCCCACCCTTGCAGCGATTTTTCTCGCTGACCTCCGCAGGTTTTCCAAAAATCCGGAATCCATCCAGGCTGCATTTGGAAAGTTGCTTCTTGCCCATGCGGTGCTCCTGAGCCCCGATGACTAGCCAGCCCTCGTGCTTGTAGAATGATGCCCATTCCGCCGTGCCTACGTTGTCGTATCCCGTTTTACCCTGCCAGTTGTGACTCGCGACGAGTAGCTTGAAGCCGGTATCGAACTGCTTGGAGCGGTGCTTCTTGGCTCGTTTCCGGACCCGACGGCCGCGCTTGGCTTCCGCCCTCGTGCTGCCCCCCTCTGCAGGTGCTTGCGCAGGTTGGTCCCCCACTGCACTGGCCGCCGAATGCAGGGGCACCACATGCACATCAGCACACTCAGACACACACTTAGGTGCATCGGCAGCCAATTCCGAAGACACCACCTGCACATCATCGACACATTCTTCATGCAGAGGCAAGACGCGATATCCCGTCGCAGCTTCCTCCTTCCGGACCGCCGCTTCCCCACGCAGATGGATGCGAATAAGCCTTCGGACACGTTCCCTGTCCCTGAACCTGCGCCCAAGGGCCACATTGACCCCTCTGCCGAAGAATTTGAGATGTTTGAGTTGCTGCAACGCCGTCTGCCTGCTGTCATCGTCCTCGTAGACCAGCTCCAGGTGACGAAACATTCGCTGGCCTTGCCACTCCATTACCGGGACCACCAGACCAAGACCGCTCATTTTGGAGGCGATCTCCTGTAGATTGGCGCGTTCTGAGAGCCCCCAGACAATCAGATTACGCCCGTCCTTGTCGTACCGATCTACCCGCCGGTACCGTCGAGGCGGCGGTGCCATCTGCCATACAGCGCCGCTCGCCTTATGTTGAAGCGCCGACCCGTGTGCCAGGTTTGGGGAGGAAGGATGAGGCGCAGCTAAGATAGCCTCTCCACGTGGCTCAGGAATTCCGTCATATACGCGAGCCCTCATCCTCCCATCCTGGGACATTGGGCCAGAGCCCGTCGAAGAGGCATTCCCACGGGGATTGTCCAGGTCTTCGGCGATTCTACCTTGTCCCATAAGGGCCACAGTGGTAGCTCCGTGCTTCGCGTATTTGTAATCCATTGAGAGTAGTAGACGGCCAATGTCGCTGGCCATCACCGCCGCGCCTCTTTACGCCGAGGAAAGCGCCCGCCCATGCAAATAGCATCGGCGGTATCTGCAACACACACTACACGCATTTCCGCCGGTGTCACTGGACGCTGCTGCGTCGCTTCGTGCCCTTCGGCGCCCGCCAGCACCCCCAGCGTCGCCAGAACCTGCCTCACGCACTACACACACTCTCCATCGCATCGCCAACGCCTCTACTCTCATGCCTTATGGACTTTCAGCTGCTCCTAACAATACACATCATGAGGTACGGGTGTCCCCGAGTGGAGCCAGATCGGACGGCGTGCCGCTGAAACTCCTTCCCCCACGTGGGTATAGAAGGCGCGAACCTAGCGGTACCTATAGGGTCTTACAGACAAGTATAGTAATCCCAGCCGAAGCTGCTCAGTTAGAAATGCAACGGTGGAGGGTGTGAATGCATGGGGCAAGGCACGGCAACGCAGCAAGGCACTGGCAAGGCATTGGGACCGACTGAAGCCCCTCTCCAACGTGCGCTCATCATGTGTTCCAGTTAGGCAACCCCGAAAAAGCGAAGATAGGGAGGAGACAAAACCCAGATAGGATGAAGATAGGATTAACATGAAGCCGAAATGGAGCCGAGTTGGAACAGGTCAACTCAGCCCCATCTCGGCTCAATGTGAATCCTATCTTCAACCCATCTCGGTACTGTTTCCTCCGAATGCTCACCTCAACAAGATCACCAAACCGGAACTGGAAGCCCCCAGGCATTTACTCGGCAGGAAATTCGGCGAAAATGGGCTAACCAGGAAACCAGACCCAAACCAACAGCCAAGAAAAACGAGCCAACCAACAATCCAACAGACAACCCCACAACCTGCCTGGCCGAACCCCTACCGAGTAAATGCCCAGTTGAGAGTTGCGCATATCCCGGTGACCGCCCTCCCCAAGCGGTCACCTTCGTGGGGAGAGGCCCAACCACCTCCTCTTCCCATGGAGTGCCATCTTGTGCACCCCTCCAGAATAATAATAATAATAATAATAATAATAATAATAAATAGTAATAATAATGATAATACTAATAATAAAGGTAAGTTATTAGTAATTGCATGCTCAGGTCGGTCTAGAAAGAACACAGCTGATGTCACTAACCACGATGTAGGCCCTCCCACCCGGACGACCCCTGCAAGCTGTCGCGTCCGCTCTGTGCATTGGCGCTGGAGCACATCACAAGAAAACACTCTCTGCTGCTGGAGCTGACCAACCAGCGACACATGCCTCCTGCCCAGCGACTTCAGGTTTCTAAGCAGGCGGAGCATGCGCAGCGCGACAAGGACACGGACAGTGAACTGCTTGACATGAACGAGCCGGGAAGTCCGGTCCAGGACATGAGCTCGGCCGAGTCGGAGCAGTTACGCAGCGGAAAGTGCTGGACGGATTGGCATTCCATGGAGTCAGGACAATCTGAAAACTCCGAAAACTCAGACAGTACTCCGTCCTCCAGGTATGTATGTATGCATGCATGCATGTATGTATGTATATGTATGTATGTATGTATGTATGTATGTATGTATGTATGTATGTATGTATGCATGCATGCATGCATGCATGCATGTATGTATGTATGTATGTATGTATGTATGTATGTATGTATGTATGTATGTATGAATGTATGTATGTATGTATGTATGTATGTATGTAATGTAAGTATGTATGTATGTATGTATGTATGTATGTATGTATGTATGTATGTTATGTAGTCCGAAGCGCTCCCCCGCTGCCGCCCGCACCACAACCACCACTCCCCAGGTGTCTATCTATCTATCTATCTATCTATCTATCTATCCATCTATCTATCTATCTATCTATCTATCTATCTACCACAACCACCACTCCCCAGGTGTAGATCTATCTATCTATCTATCTATCTATCTATCTATCTATCTATATCTATCCCGGGGGTCGTACCTCCCCTCGATGTACGAAAAATTGGTCGAGGGGGCGGGACATTTGCGATGAAGACCAACCCTCCTAGAGCAAACTGCACCACATGCCAGTTAGCTACCTCGCAATGCTGCACCCATAGCTTGGGCGTTGGGTGTTTCCTTTGAGCTCGCCCATATAAGGTACTTACCCTGCACTTCGTGGTGGGTAAGTGGATCCCTCCGCTGGCCGTTGGCTATGAGGGAGCCAGGAAGGCGAAGGCAGGCCTGAGCCGAGGATGCCTCCTGGTAGGACGCCTAGGCTTTGGGCTACGCGACGCTCCTAGATAAACACTATCTGTCTATCTATCTATCTATCTATCTATCTATCTATCTATCTATCTATCTATCTATCTACCTATCTATCTATCTATCTGTCTATCTATCTATCTATCTATCTATCTATCTATCTATATATCTATCTATCTATCTATCTATCTATCTTCCTATCTATCTATGGCAGAGTGGGTCTCAGGACGAGGGTGGGGACTCCGCAGGCCCCGTCAGCATTCGTTGCACCTCACCCAGCGCTGGCTCGCTCTTTCTCTCCGGCAGCAACCAATCGCCCATCTCCGCTCTGGATTACCACAAATGGAGCTACGAACAAGGTCATTGTGCTACCTACCTATACCTATACCTAAACCTTTACCTATACCTATACCTATGCCGATACCTATACCTATACCTATACCTACACCTATACCTATACCTATACCTATTCCTGTACCTATGACTATATCGCATCTCCGCTCTGGATTGCCAAAAGTGGAGCTACAAACAAGGTCTTTGTGCTATACCTATACCTATACCTATACCCATACCTATACCTATACCTATACCTATACCTATACCTTTTCCTATGCCTATATCGCCCATCTCCGCTCTGGGTTACCACAAGTGGAGCACGAGGTCATTGTGCTAAACCTATACCTATACCTATACCTATACCTATACCTACACCTATACCTATACCTTTTCCTGTACTTATATCGCCCATCTCCACTCTGGGTTACCACAAGTGGAGCGATGGACAAGGTCATTCTGCTACACCTACATCTGTAGCCTATGTCCATATTATATCT
>WBZZ01004834.1:0-24123 GCA_019918135.1 Paulinella micropora | reverse complement strand
CGCGAGCTCTTTGAAGGCTGTATGCGCATGACTGCTCCCACGATGGTAACACAAGTGCTTTCCCGGCGGGTGTGCGAAGTGGTAGCGCCCAGGGTTAGGTGGTCGGTGCTAGGACCCAGGATATTATTGCTGAGAGAAAAAAAGCTTTCGCGGAAAAGAGGCACAAAAAAAAACTTTGTTTAAATTAAAATCATTCCAAGAAAGAAAAAAGGAAATTATCTCTAGTCACATTCGTAGCTAGTTTGGCAGACTGAGGCTGCTGCTCTCTGGCTACTAGCGCCTGCCTCTGCTCCTCCCCCTTCCCCTTTCCCCCGCCGCCAAATGTTGTCCTGCCCTTAAACAAAGCAGAGCTGAAATCAGAACGCGGGGGTGGGGGAAAGAGGGAGGGAGCGCGCCAAAAGCTTGGGAGAGGAAAGGGGGGGGGGCGCCCGTTTCCCTTCTTCCGTATTCACCTTGCCCCCCATTTGCTGGACAGGAACGTGCACAGACACAAAAAAAGGCACAGACTTTCATGGACGCCAAAAGCAGCAGCAGCTGTACCCATCGTGGCTGCTGTCGGGGGCCCGCTGGGAGGAGGAGACTTTGCCGGCGAGTTGTACACGCTGCTTCGCGGCGGCCTATTGCGGACGCAAGTGCCAGGTCGCTGACTGGAGGGCGGGACACAAGCGGGCGTGCAAGCGCAGCCCGCTGGCCGACGTAAAGTTGTCGTCGAGCCCTCACATAGTAGTGTGGCTCGCGTCGCACGTCCGGAGCCCCACGGGTGTGCACTTTTTGGGTTTGTGCCTGCAATCCTTTGTGTCGACTCTTCCTGCCACCAGTGAGACACATCGCCGCGGCCTGTGCTGGCTTAGCTTGTCAGCTGCCTCAGTTGAGCTGAAAACGATGGCGGAGGAGCTGCTAAATCGCCTCGACAATGGCCGTTTGCGTTGGTTCTGGCACGACAGCAGGCTCTCGCAGCTGGAGCACTTTGCGTTTTTGCGCGCGTTGACGCTGCGTACACAGGCGCACGACCTCCGGCCGCAATGGGTCCTGACGACAGACGACGACGATCTTTGGCATCCCGGACGCTACGACATGTACTGCCAGAGCCTCCTGCATGTGGCGCGAACGTCGGGGCTGCGAGACCGAGTTGCCTCGCTGTGCGCCCCTCACTTCGTTGCGCCCTTGACCGCGGCGCTCAGAGATTCGATAGCCAAGCCAGAAGACGTGGAGCGGGCGCTCGCGGCCCAGACAGTGGAGGTGCGTACCTCAGCAAATGGCCTAGGGGGCTCTGCCTGGAGGAGTGAGTTGTGGTCATACTTAGTGCCCTTCCGTGTCCTGAACGAATACTTTGCGCGGAATACCGCCCCCGCTCTTTTGCGGCATCCGTTAGCTGATGTAGACCTCCGCTCCTGTCTCACGATGCACCGGGGCTTTGCAGACGAAGGGGGTATGACCGTTTTTATGCCGGCGCCGCACACCCGTTGGTGCTACTTCTACCGCCAACTATCGCACGAGAGCAAGCTGTGGGAGGTGGAGCCAATAGTTGGCGAACAGGCGCTGCGGGCTCGGTATGAGCGCCTGTTGTTGATGGTCTCGGAGCCTAGCCAGCTTTCGGCGTGGCACTGCTTCAAGCAGATGGCCACTCTTTTCTGGATGCAGTGCCGTTGGGGCAGGCCAGACACAAAAGTTTCCCGGGTGCTGGAGGGGCTTAGGCAAACGTATCGCCCGCGCGTAGAAAGAGGCTCGGTGATTGACCGGCTCTTGGTGAAAATGGTGCCGGAGCTGCTGCGCTTGCTCGAAAAAGGCATTGGCCAGCCCTGGCCCCCCCCCCTAGTGGCTGACAGCCGTCCGTTACATGCACAAAGCTTGGCAGTGTAACAGAATGCGTAAGGTACGGGGGGTTTTGGGTTGGGAGAAATGCTCCCTCTCTGTTTCGCCCCCTGCTTTTTTTTCGACATTTCCCCTCCCCCACCCACCTTCCCCCTCCTCTTCGACACATGCGGCCCCTTTCCCACCTTTGGCCCCCCCTCCTCTATCTTCCCTATTCTCTCATTCGGCCCCCCCCCCCCTCCGCATTTCTTTTTACCATTTCTTGCATGACTGTCAAAAAAAATGTCGGAGCCCGGCAAACATTCTTTGAGCAGCCCAACCGTCAAACGCCAGCCGCAAGAAGCAAAGACTACGGACGAGTCAGTTGACGTCGAAAAGTTCAAGCTCGGGGCGTGAGTTTTCAATAAAAAATGTTTCTTGTATCTTTTCTGAGACTTAAGCACGCCGCCAGGCCGGGCTCTCTCCTTGCAAACACGACCTCAAGGCGCGCCCCTGCCCCAACTCACTTATTCTAGCGGGGAGTAAAACGGCCTGTCTGAAAATTGAGTTTTTACTTAAAACAGTCAGCACCCACCGTCTTGGTGGAGGCGTTGTGTGTGTGTTATATGTTTTTGGTCTTTTTCCTGCTCACCTGCGCGTCCCGGGCTCGGGTGGAGGAGGAAGAGGGGGGGGGGAGAGTGCGCACAGGGAGGGGGAGACGTTGGAGAGAGGCCTCGTCACTTCTGTTTTTTTGCTGCGCATCGCTTGCAGTGTGCGACCACATTATGTGCAAACCATCTTCTAGCACGCCCGCAGCCGCATGTACTCCAATAGCGCTTCTATCTGCGACGACGGCGGCTCGCTAAGTCCATATACCCTGGCGAGCGGCCCAGATATCCCGCAGTAGCTCCTGAGCTGCCAACCACGTCCTTACTGTGCCGACGCGGTGGACATGTTTTGAGCAGAGCAATGAGCACTCTTGTCGTAGTAACCGAGCCATTGAAACCACGCCAGCGGAGTGCGGAGGTTCTCAGCTTGACGCAGCCAGAAAACAGGAATGTCTGCCGCCCGTAACAGCGACAGTAGCTCCTCCAGCGAAATCGTAAGGCTGGTAGAGCGTATTGCTTTGTGATCGGCTTCGACGAACAAGGGGTGGTGCCCCGCCGATTGTAATTCTTGGTCTAAGTCTAACTTTATCACGGCCTCGACCGCGCTCCTGGTCGACAAGTACCTGGGTTCCTCCGTAATTAGCTTAGTCAAGGCTCGCGAGAGCAGATGGCATTTTTGTTCACTGTCGGAGGAGGAAGGCTTCTCGCTTGCTGTGTATCCCCGCATAATTCCTTCTTCCATGGGTACACCAGGAGTAGGATAGGGCCAGCTGACACGCAACGTAACGCGGCATTGAGCGTCGACCACTTCGCCCTTGAGATTGTACTTGGTTCGTTTGGTGAGATACATACGTATTTCGTCCCCGTTTTCCCTGATGGTCAAGCACCGTTTCTCGTCCGTCCGGGTACGCAGAACACACTTCGATTGTCTATCCCGTCTTCTAGCCAATCGGCTAGCATGTCGGGTCCTCGATGGTCAGCTTCTTTTCAAGTATCGAAAATATATCAGGCATTAGACATAGCTTGGGAGAGCTTTCCCGGCTGAGCGTCTCGACCCCGATCGCTTGTCCGATCGCGGCTATCCCCTTTCGCACTGTACCCGCAGGCACAAGGTGCCTGCGCGCCATTGGTACAACCTGTGGTTTCTGCCAAGCAACCCCTTTCTGCTCTACCTTTTGCAGCTCGTAATACCGCACCGTGACCGCCACGTCGTCGTAGCCATGTGCTGGTTTCACTACCGGATTTTTTTTTCCTGTAAATAGTAACTTTCGCTTCTTTTTTTTTAAAATCAGTGACATTGCTAAGAGATAAAGCAAAGATCTCTGACTGCAAGAGAGAGAGAGAGGCGACCCAAAGAGCACCGGCCCACCCCCCCTCATTTTCTCCCTCTGCCTTTCCCTGCTCCACCTGCGGGCTCGGGTGGAGGCAGGAAAGAAAGAGGTGGCGGGAGAGTCGCACCCCGTTCGGCCACGTAGCAGCCCGCCAAGATTTTGAACGAACATGAGGCGCTGTCCTTGTTTGGAGAGCAGTGGAGCTCCCGGCGAAGCCCCCAGCTGGCGCTCGTGGGGGATGGTATGCCTCCTGGCAGCACGGCCCCCCGGGTGATGAACATGCTGTCATACACCCGGAGTACCGTCGGCGTGATTTTGCCTACGCTGCCCAGAGTGTGCACGATGATGTAGGCCTCGACCCAGGCCCGCAGCGAAGGCCAGGCGCTGGCGAGGGGCTTCATGAGGGGCCAGGTCTCCGGGAGGGTGGAGCAGGCCGCGAAGAGGTTCCTTGCTAGCTTGCTGTTGGTGGAAAACGCAAAGCCGGCCTGCCGCCAGAACCGCTCATTGTGGTGCAGCGCCAGGCTTGGCGCTTGGTGGCCGTCGGTGCCCATGCCTATCCAGACGCAGCGCACTGCCGTCGGCAGAGCCTTGGCAGTGTTGAAGACGGCCAGCCAGCGCGAGGGGGACGAACAAGGCTGCGACGGGGGGGCCTGGCGGCTCTGCACGTTCCCACCGACCGCCGCGAGGACAATCAGCGCGGGGCTGAGCGCTTGCAGCACCCCGGCGAGACAATCCGTGCCTGAAGCACCGGCCAGCGGCACAAAGAGCACCCGGGCCGCTAGTGGGCCCATGGACTCGGCGGCGGCCGAGAGCGCTAGGGACTCTTGCAGCAGTGTGCCCGCGAGGAAGGCCGGGTCGCGCAGCGCGTCGCTGGCCTTGGTCTCAGGGGGGAGCATGTCTCTAACCAACAGGGCCAGCTCCGCGTGATTGTGCGGCCTGACCTGGTAGCAGCCCCCTCCCCCCCCCACGTCCTCGGTCATAAAGTTTACGTAGTGCACGGCAAAGGTCCGGCTGGTCGGGCGGCGGCGGGAGCCCGTCCCGTCAAGTACCGACTGCAGCACGAGGTGCCGCGCCGGGGACATGACCAGGACTAAAGGGGGCCCGCCGTGCGTCTCGCTCTTGAAAGCCAGGCACAGCGCGACCACCATGTCAGGGTAGCCATTGGTGGCGATCACCACCCTTTTCTCCATTCGCCGCCGGCCACTCCCCCTTTGCTCTTAACGTTTTTTTAGCCAAAGAAGGGACCAGCTGCGCGCACATGCGAAAGTTTGAACCGGTCGGCCCGCCGCTCTGTGTGAAGCGGCGGGCGGGGAACGGGGAACGGAGTTTCGCGCGCCAAGCCCTGCCCAAGTTCTGGCTGCTAGTTTTTTATTTAAAAAAGGTTCGAAAGCACGGGCCAAACCATTTTTTCTTTTTTAATATGGGTCTGGTTTGGACTCCTCCTCTTTTTTTTTGGCCTGCTCCTTCGACGTGTTTTTGGGCTTTTGCTGCAGGCTGAGCCTGTAAACCTCCAGACTACCAAAGGGCCCGTACAAAACCACGTCGAAATCGTCACCCTCCCGGGCTAGCATGGCGGGTACACAGCCCTGGGGCGCCCCCGAGACGCCGCACCCCACGAACCACCTGCGGCCCGTCTCGTACGACGGATACAACTGCCGGGAGATTGGCGCGTAGTTGGTGGAGCAGAGCTGCACGGCCGGGGAACAGCACATGAGGTTGTACAGCACCATGCTCTTAAAATGGTGGGCCGCCTTGGGCAGCAGCAGAATGTACGGGAAGCGCAGCAATGGGTCTAGCCCCGAGGACGAGGCACGATAATAGTCGATTTCGTTTTCCGTGGTCATAATGGCGCCCCGCAAGATTGGCGACAGCGCGTGAAGACAATCAAACCCGTTCACGGCGCCGTCGCGTGGCCGGAAGAATTTGTCCCAGTCGAGCTTACCTTCATCTCCGCTGCCCAGCGCTTCTTTCTTGGTGATGGAATTCCACCAAGAGCTGTGCTTGGTGGCGTGGTTGGGCCGCCGGTGGCTGTAGTCTGGCATGGTGAATCGCAAGGAGTCGACAAATTCTTGATATGGCATGGCCAGCACACAGCCGGGTCGCGCCGCGAACAAGAGGTCGAGAAACCATTGGTTTTTGGGTTTGTGCAGGCCCGGCTTGTCCGCAGATTCTAGCGCGGGGATTTCTGTGAGAAAGGATTGCATTCGTTCCTTTTTTTCTTTGTTCTTGGCTCAACCTGTTGCACACACACACCCCCCCCCCCGACGGAGCCCCTCCGTTCGGGGCCGAACGGCAACGAACGGAGGGTGGCAAAGGCCCAACCACCGGCGGCCCCCCCCCTCCCACACCAGCTCTTTCGCGCCTGTTGTCGGAGGTGACAAGAAATGCCCCCCCCCCCCCACACCAGCTCTTTCGCGCCTGTCGTTCTGGCTGGAACGGGTGGCCCCCCCCCCCGCTCTTTCGCGCGCCCCATCCCCCCTCCAGCGCGAAGTTGCGAGAAGGAGAGAAAAAAAATATTCCCGAGCCTTGGTTTTTGTTTGGCCAACGACTAAAAAAAAATGGCGGCCTTCGACCGAGACGGTATCGTCTATCAGCACCTGGCGCTGAGCCTCGGCTGCCCGGACCTGCTGGCGCTGAGCCAGACCTGCCGCGCTTGGCATCGCAGGGCCGGGGGTCGTGCGTCGCTGCTGCTGTGCCTGCAACTGATCTTGGACCCCACGAGCGCGCACAAGTCTTTCCCCGCGCAGGCCGTGTCGCAGGCGCAGCCCGACGTTAGTCTGGCCCTGCATTACATCAGCTGCACTCTGCCGGACACGCGCCTGCTGCAGAGCGTCCTGTCGTGCTTTACCAGAGTCAGGCGGCTGTCTGTGAGCGGCCACCCGCGCGCCGTGGCCAAACTGCTGGCGGCCTGGAGCTCGGCGCACTCCAGCGCCAATATCGGGCTGCACCGCCTGGACCTGACAATTTCGCGGCCCCCCGCAGGGGCCCCGTCGGGCTCCTGGAGCGCGCCCGTTCTGTCGGCCTTGGCGGCGCTGGCGCCCCGGCTCCGGCAGCTCAGCTTGACGAACATCGACCTGGGCCTCCGGGGCGTGGGCGGCCTGGGCTGCCGCGCGCTGCAGAAGTTGGAGCTGCACGCGTGTGCTAGGGCGCGCCTGTCGGGCCCGGACTTCGGGCGGCTGGCCCCGCACCTGCGGCGCATCAGCGTGACAGACGCGGGCCCGCAACTGCAGGAACCAGCCGACGTGATGTTCTGGCCCGGCCCGGCGCGGTGGCCCCGCTTAAAGACCGTCAGCCTGGACTGCACGGTAGGCCTGCTGCCGCTGCTGCACTGGGGCCCGGAGGGCGGCGGGGGTTTGGCTTGGGACCCGGACCTGACCCCCCAGCTCAGCGCGTACAAGCTCCGGGTGTCGGCGTGCCAGTCGATGCTGACGGCGGAGCCCGGCGCCGAGCACTTCCCGGGGCTGGCGCGCGGCTCGCTGCAGCAACTGGCCGCGCGGCTGCTGCCGGGCGGAAGCCGCCCGGCGTGGCTGGACCTGGAACTGCTGAACCTGGGCTCGCGGCACGCAGCGCTAGACGCCGACCTGTCGGCGCTGCAAATGTTGCGGCCCTCCGTGCTGGCCGTGGTGGACCGCGGGTCCGGCGCCGCGCCCGCGCTGGCCCGCGCGTTCCTGGCGCAGCCCGGACACCACCAGCGCGAACTGGCCATTGCGCTGGCCATGCCCAGCAGAAATGTGCTGCTAACCGACTGTCCGGTGCTGGACGACAGTTTGCGCCTGCAACGCTGGGCCAGGCGCTGGGAAAAGGTGTTGGCCGACCCGCCGCGGCCGCCGCCGCTGGTGCGTTTCGTGTCTTTCAACTTGTGCAGCTACATCCATCACTTTATCAGGCGGAACCAGCGCGACCCCGGCCCGTTGCTAGAAGTGCAGAACAGGCTGCTGCGCGCGCTGTGCCGCCTGCCAGTAGCCGTGAACGCTTACGTGTCGTTTCTGTGCGGCCGAACCACCCCGCAGTGCCGTACGAGGCCTGTTGCCCGCGTCAGGGGCAGCTACACGCTCCTGCGTGCGTGGCCACGCAAGGGCGGCCGGGGGACGGTGTACAGCTGCGTGCGGGGCCAGTTCTGCGAGGACTCGCCCACGTTCTTGGCGTGCGCGGGGTTTGGGGGGCAACTGGCCCGCATTCCGTGGCAGCGGCCGTGGCAGGAGGGCGGGGCCCTGCGCCTGCTGCTGGCGGACTACCTGAAAGGCCAGATTGCACGGTTGTCTCGTTTGTACCAGCGGAAACAAAACTGTGCTGCCTGCGTCCAGAACGTCGCGCGTACGGTGGAACAGCTCTGCCGGCACGCCCCGGCCGCGGACTGCTTCGTGCTCGAGGACCCGATGCCCCGGAGGCTGCTGCAGTTGTTGGCGACGCGGCTCCTGAACGGCGTGTCGACGGCCGTGCTAACCGTGTTCGACGAACACCGCTGGTGGCGGCTAGTGACCCTGCGCCTGGACAACCTGCTGGCGACCATCGCCGTCGAGGGCTAAAAAAAAATCTTGGGGCAGAAACACGCGGGGAAATGCGCGAATGGTGGGGGGGGGAGTGGGTGGTTTGCTCACCGCCTTTCGTCATTCTCCGTCCTTTTTTTTTACAACAGTCGTTCTATTAAAACACTTTTTTTTTGCTGCGAGAACTTTGGCTCGTACGACCGGATTTCCCCGGTGACTGGTTCTTGTGGGGGGCACCCGCCGCCCGTAGGCCAGGCCGGCGCGGCCAAGTGCGCCCTTTCCCTGACGCTCCCTTCCAGCCACCGCGCGTGAGGAAAATGGGGCGGGCGGTGCCGGTGTGTCGGCGGCCCCCCCCCCCCCCTAGTCGCACTCGCCCTTCCCTCTCTTTATTTTTTCTTTCTTTTCCAGCCGAAACCAAGATTCCCTCCCGTTTTGATACTTAAGAACAAAAAAGGAGAGCGAGCGCAGAAGAGATGGACGAAACACCCAGCACTGATGCAGAGATGGACGAACAGATGCAGTGGCGCAGTATCCGCATCGTGTATCATTACTTGCATGAGCAAGAAACCCACGACGAACAGTTCTCGCACCTGGGCGTAATTAGGACAGCGTTCGGGCTGCGCGCTACAGAAACCCAGCGCATACAAACCCAGGAGCGCCGGGCTATCCAGTTGGAAGTTGCTTGGCAGACATGTGTCCAAAGCTTGGAACCTAACAGCCTGATCAACTTTCTAGACCTTGTCGCCCAAACACAGGACCAGGCACTGCCTACCAAGCTTGACCTCAGGGTCGGCCCCGATAATCGGGCCAGGATTAACAACTGGCTGAGGCTTTGGCATGAGGGCGCCGGCGAGGCCAGACACCAGACGGCCAGGACGCGGTTGCTGAGACATTTCCAACAAATCACTGTGGCCGGGCTAGCACGCAACGAGGAGGGGCCGGACGGCGAAGGGCCAGTCGAGCTGAAAGAGCAGCTAGTCGAGCTGCCCGTCAGCTTCCTTAAGCATCAACACAGCGCCTGGAGCCTCGTCCTGCAAAACGTGCGGCTCGTGCGCGACTGCGCCGGTGCGGTGTCGTTGTACGCGCCTTACTGCTTACAGATCTGCTGGCAGAACGTGCGGTTTGAAAATGACGGTGATAACGCAATCCTAAACCTCGGCGCACCCGACAGCCGGCTCCGGCACTTTGTCGAGCTTAAAGATGTGCGAGTTAACAACATTTACCTCGGCCACAAAGCCGCTGAGACCAGGGCTGTCTTCACTCGCGTACAAGCAAACGACCTTGACGCTGTCCAACTCCATGTACTGGTAGCCAAGAACTGTAACTTCCACAATGTCAGCCTCGTACTCCGGCACGCTAGAGAATACAGCCAGAAGAGGGTGTCTATCAACAACTGCGAGATTAACGAATGTCGCCTGGACGCTCTGGACAGGACGGGCACGATAGATATCAAAGGAGGCCGGATCCCAACAATCACGCTCGCCACAGTTCTCGGCAGGACCTACATCAGCGACTGCCCAGAATTGACTGCGCTCCATTTGGAGCCAGCGAGGAGGAACTATCTGCTGGCACAGAGGGTCGAGCTGTCCATTGTGGGCTGCACAGCGCTGCGCAGCCTGTGGGTGCCGGAATTCCGCGGACATCTGTACGTCAAGGACTGTAGGCATCTGCAGGCCCTCAGGACGGGCCGCGAAATCCAGCCGGCGCTCGGGGGTTTTGCGAGTGACGACGCCGACCTCGACAGGCGGCCGACGACGGTGTGGCACGTGACCGACTCGGCGGGTAGTTTGGCTACGATAGACGGGCCTTACCGCGGGGGCACTCGCCCGTGTTGCTAGAGATCGGCGCGGACCGCGAAATTGAAATTCCGCTCCAACGCTGCGTCCTGAATATAAGCGGCTTTCTGTGGGTGTCGATTGGCCCCTACACTTCCCGGATCATTCGGTGGCAACCGCAACCACTCCGGCTGGAGAGGTACGCGCTGTACAACGACGCTCAACGCCCGACCCTGGCGTTGCCCGCTTGGGTGCACAAAGTGTCGCGTGGGGATTCTACGCAAGACTGGCCGATCGCGGGCCGCCACGCCCTAGAAGAGTGGTGGTCTAACAGCGCGCGGCTAGTAAACGACGAAAAACATGTCTCGCGGAAATTCGAGGTTGCAGCATTTTGTCTGGAACGCTTGGTGGACAATCTACCATCATCCGAAGCCCACGTTGCCAAGTATCTCCGCGCGCAGATTGTCGGCTGCCAGCCCGAGCCAAGCCTGACGTGCCGCCTAACCCAGGACTGGTGAAAGCCTACGCGGAGAGGCTTTGGCAAACGCTGCAAGAGCTGCGCGGAATGCCGGGGCAGGTGGCCGCCTACGCAGTCGGCGTGCTGGACCGCGGGTTCCTGCCCTCAGAAGACAAGAAAGAAGCCCGGGACGACGGCGTGAGGTTTGCTCGTGTCGTGCAATGTCTGCGGTCGGACGACAATCCGTACGCCGTGCTAAGCCGGGCCTTGGCAAGTACTTGTTAAGCGAGAAAAGCCTGAACGTCCTGCCGGGCACGATTTCTGCCGCGGTCGACGAGCTGTGCCTGGCCGCCTTTGCACCCCCAGCGACCGCGAGCAGGTCGTGCGCCTCCTGCAGACGGAGATCAACCGCTTTTGCGACAAACCACACACCGTGCAAAAGCTCTTGCGCGACGGGAGAGCTCTCTTAGCACACCTGTTTAGCCTGGACTTCCCGGTTCCTCCCGGGCTGCGCGGGTTTTGCGATGACGCGCCGGACATTCCCCCGGCCCCTCCGCTGAACGAGGAGAAGCTGGTACGTTACTTGTTGCAGCACGTGCTGTTTCAGGCACGGAAGACAGAGGCGGCCCGGGCCGTGGCGGTCTGGCTCAACGGCTGCAAGTCACCTAATGCAACCTGGCCGCAAATAGACAGCGACAGCCCCGGCGCCGCGGTGGTGCCGTTCCTGAATGCTTGCCAAAGAGAAGAAGAGGAGCTGCGCCGGGGGCGTGGCGCGCCGACGTTGGAGGTAGCGCCCGCGTTGGCGGTAGCGCCCGCACCTATGGTAGCGCCCGACGACGTGACTTCGACTCGCCGCCACGCCCCGCCACCGCCGCAGCGTCTACCCTCTCCAGACCGACCAAAGCGCCACGAAGCCTGAATTATGACTAAAGAAAACAGTAACGATGGGAGTGCCAGGAAAGAAGTTTTTCTCGTTCCTCCGTTTCTCTTTCCCATGTTTACTAGACCGTTTCTCCTTGTTGTGTTTTCCTTTTTTAAAAAAAAACGAAATTTAATTTTGTGTGTGTTACGTAAAGCTGCAACCGGCCATCAGCGGGTTCCAATTGTTCGGCAACCTGACGTTGTTGCCCGCAAAGCCGATACAGCCGTCGCCGGGCCTGAGCCCCGCTAAGTCCCATTCTCGGATGTCGATAGACGCGCCCGGTTTTAGGCCGAGGAAGGCGTAGGAGCCCAAGAGAACCGAGGACGTGTTCCAGCCCGCCAGCGAGCCGTTGTAGCCGCTGCCCTCGAACAGGTACGAAATGTTCAGCAGCGGCCGGCCCCCGCCCGCCGGTACCGAGAGGTTCCTCAGGTTTTGAGTACCTTTGAGCTGTGCCCCGCGCCCCGGTTCCAGGGCGAAGCCGCCGCCGAAAGAAACTGACTGCAGGGCCGCCGACGCTTTGGGTGGCAGGCCGGCGGTCGAGAATGCGGCCAGGACGCAGACAGGGCCGAGCTTAGAGACGCTGACGTTGTAAGCGCCGCCGCGCTGGTACGTGTGCACGCACGGGGGCCCGCGCGGGGAACAGCGCGAGCCGCGGGTGTCGTCGCCCCAGTCCACCAGCAGCACAGACACGTTGCCGCAGGCGTCGGCGCTCCTAGCCATTGGCAAGTAGAAATCGTCGGGGCCCGCGAGAAAGATTCGCAGGCGCAGGGGCTCCCCGTGGTCCGGACGCGGCCGAGTGATGTCGCAGGCCGGGGACAGCCGCGGCGCCGGCCGCCCCTGCAGACCGCGGCAGCCGTTGATCTCGGCCACGCACGCCAGGTCCCAGGAGCTAATGTCGGGGCCCTCGGAGGGCGCGAGGCCATCGAACATGTCGTTCGCCCACCGCACCGACGACGTGTTCCAGAGCTCCAGCCCGGCCACCTTCTGGCGCACGCGGGTGAACATGCCGGTGGCGTTGACGAGCTGCCCCGTGCGGGGCGGGCACACCTGCAGCAGGTTCTCTGCGTTCGCAAACTGCAGGCCGTTCAGCGGTTCGGGGGCGATGTGCTGGCCAAAGCAGGCCCGCAGCAGCCCCCGCGCGGCTTCCGGGGGGTAGTTCCGCAACGTAAAGGCGGGGGGCGACCCGCAAGAACCCTGCCACGTGACCCCTACGTCAAAGACGCCGCCCTGTGCGTACAGGTGCGTGCACACCGACGCGTGCAGCTCGCATATACTTGTCTGGCCGTCCCCCCAGCTGACCCGTACCACGCTTTCGTTGTGTGGCGTGCAGTTCCCGAGTAACCTCCTCCGCGGCAACGGTCCGACGGGCTCTAGCGGCAGAGACAGCGATGCGTTGTCAGACACGTTCCATTGCAAGTTTAGGTCCGGCGCAGGCGCCTGGGTCGTGGCGGCCGGCGCCTGGGTTGTGACGGCCGGCGCCTGGGTCGTGACGGCCGGCGCCTGGGTTGTGACGGCCGGCGCCTGGGTTGTGACGGCCGGCGCCTGGGTTGTGACGGCCGGCGCCTGGGTCGTGACTGCCGGCGCCTGGGTCGTGGCGGCCGGCGCCTGGGTTGTGACTGCCGGCGCCTGGGTCGTGACGGCCGGTGCCTGGGTCGTGACGGCCGGCGGGGCCGAGAGCAAACGCCTAGGCGTGCACAGCCGTTGGCTACGGAGCCGCGAGCGCAGACCGCACAAGGAGGCCGAAGTCGAGGGCAACAGGAGGAGGGCACACACCAACAGAGCGCTGGCAGCTAGTCTGCCGACCCTCATTTTCAAAACAAAAAGTCTGTACAGTCTCCCCCGCTCACTCTTTTTAATTCTCTTTCTTTTTTAAAACCTTGGCAACCAACAACAAAAAACTAACCAAACTTCTGGAGCAAACGCCCAAGTGTCAGCAAAAAAAAAAGCTCCGCCCCCCCCCTCCCTCCGTTCCCCCGGACCACCACAGCGCACAGGAGAAAAAAGTCTTTTTTCCCGGGGGGAAAGGTCACACACAAATCTCCTTCTTGTGTGTGGGTGGGTGGGGGGGGGGGGGGGGGGGGATTTCTGCCAAGCCCGGCCCATCCTCGCCTCCCCAAACCCGTCTTCGGCCCCCCCCCCCTCCCGCTGTCTCCAAAAGGCCTGCTAGACCCGCGGCCGCCCCCCCGAACGGGGCAACACACACACCTACCTTTGGCCGCGGCCCAACCTACCGCCACGGCCCAGCCCGCCGCCGCCCACACGAGCAACAACAAGACCAGAAAGGTGGCGAAAAAACTACCTGCCAAGGCGCGGTTGTGGCCCCGGCGCAGGGGCGGAGCGTGCTTGACGACGCCCTTGCCGCCGCTCATGTACCTGCTGTGCCAGACCTCGAAGTTGCTGCTCAGGTTCGCTAGCTGGCCGGGGCTCACGGCCTGAGCCCCGACGCCCATCGCGTCCAGCAAGCACTTGGTGTCATTCGCGCGGTTGCCGAGCGAACCCAGAAAGCTCCACACCTCGTCGTCGGTCCCGTTGCTGTTGCGGAAGGCTGTTTCAAACGCCGTCCAGTTGCGCTTGAGCTCTGCGAATCTCGCTTGCAGACCCGACACTTGGGCGTCGAGCCGCAAACGCTGCCGAGCCAGCTCTTCGACCGTCTGGCCCTGGCCGGCGGACCATTGGCTCAGCGAATTCAGTGCCGCGGCCGCATCTTCCTCGCCGACATTCGCAAATGTCGGCGCGAACGGGTCGGCGGCCGGTCCCGACGAGGAGGCCAGTGCGCGGCGGCCGGCCGTCGCGTTGCCTGCGGTCGTGTTGTCCGCCACCCACACCCCGACGGCCGAGCGCGTAAGCCAGCCCCGCCCGTAGTCTAGGATGCTCTGTGTGACGAGCCGCTGCCAGTCCGCCTGCACCTGCAACGACGCGACGCTCAGGTTCGCGATCTGGCCCAGCAGCAGCGCTTGTTCGTTCGTGTACGAGCTACGCAGCAGCTCCTGCTCGGCCGCGGGCGGGATAGCGGCGGCCGCCCGCCACACGAAGCACAACGCGCCGCCCACGAGCAGCCGTACCTCCTGCACGGGGGTGGTACAATTCGTCGCGAGCGGCCACACCAGGCGCAGCGCGGACCCGAGCGTCGAGTTGCACCAGCCGCGGGCTCCGCGGACTAGAATCTGTGCCGCCGAGACAATTTGCGTGGACGAGAACTCCAGCGCCATGTCGGCCGTGCCCGGCAGCGCCACGCTGACCTGCCGCGGGCACGCTGATGGCGGTGCCGGCCCACCGCCGTCGGCGGCCGCCGTCATGTTCAAGGCACGTGCAGCTGCGCCGTGACCCGGCCGCGGCCCGACGCGGCACGCCACACCAGGCGCCCACCGACCTTGGCCTGTAGCTCGAAGTCCTGCAGCACGGCGCACGGGCGCCGCACGGCCGTTCCGGGCGCCCGCGCGCAGAACAGGCGGTTCTCTACCTTGACCACCGGGAGGGCCAGCACGACGGGCGCCAGCAGCGCCAGGCGCGGGTCGAAGTCGTCGGCCGCGGGCTGCGAGTGCGCCAGCGACCCGTGCTCGTGGCGGTAGAAGTCCTCGAAGCTGAACATGTCCCACGTGCCGTCGCCGCGGTCCGCCTGCCTCCGACCAGCCGCCACGGGCAGGCGCACTGTATTCAAGCACACTCCGCCCGCCGCGCGCGACGCGCGCATGTGCGCGCTGCCGCCCTGACAAACATCGTCCGGGTCCACGTCCACGACGTAGCGTTTCCCGGTCGCGGGCGTCGGCGCCGTACAGTTGCCGGCCAGCGCGCACTCGGTTTCGCCCGCGTAGTACCAGTCCTCGGCCAACAGCTCCGCGCCGCCGATGTCGCGATCTACTAGCTCCCAGCTCAGCTCCGACACCCGCGCTGCCAGCTGCTGAATCGTTCGGGCGTCGAGCCCGGCCAGCTCGGAGCCGTCGCGGTCCAGCTCCACCGACAGCTCGACCCTCGGCGAACCGCTGGCGCCGATGCGCTGCAGGCGGACCGCGCGGCCGCCGTGCGTGAGCCAGCGGCTGCGGTAGCAGTTGACGAGGTCGGTCGGCACGTCGTTCTGGCGCAGCAGCTGCAGTTCCGCGTCCTCCAGCGCGGCCGGCCGGGACGCGCCGGCCGCATTGAGCTCGTCGACCAGGGCCTGCACCTCGGCCAGGCCGTTCGCGAACGCGATGTCCCGCGGGGTCGGCGCTGATGTGGCGTTGGTGGTGCCATTAGCCTCACTTCCGTTGGCCTGTGGCGGCTGGAAGTTCGACCACAGCGAGGGCCGGCCCGACACGAACGCCGCGACCGCGTCGGGCGGCGGCGGCGCGCGCTGGCTGAACTCGGTGCGCAGGCCCAGCGGCGGCAGCAAGCCCTCGTCCGCGTACCGGAACTCGATCGACAGCGGGCTGTTGGCCAGGCGCCGCACCGCGCCCGCCCACTGCGACAATAGAATTAGCGCTAGCGGGTACGGCGTCAGCAGCCACGCGCGGTCCTCCGTGGAGTTGGGGACCGCGGGGCCCATGTACAGGCCGGACGTAGTCAAGTATTGTACAGGATCGTTTTGGATCTGCGCGTGCAGCGTCGCCAGCGCGCGCGACGTGCGCACGCTGCTGTCGCACACCAGCAGCTCGCGCATCTGTTGCACCGACTCCAGCTCCGGCAGCAACTGCTGCGCCGACGCCCTCGTGCCCGCCAGGTTCCAGTAGTTGTACACCGCGCTCTGCTCCGCGTTCGGGCCGAACGACGCCGCTAGCATCGGCCGGCCGCTCCAGTTGCCGCCGACGCCCAGCAACTCGAACGCACCCTGGCACAGCGCCGTCAGCAGCCCGCGGATCTCCACCGGCGACGCCAGGTCCAGCCCAATCGCCGTCGTGTCCAGGTCCTCGGCCGTCTCGTGCTCGGGGCCAACCGCAGCCCGGGCGGCCGCGTCTGCTGCCCCCACGAGTTGCTCGTGACCGACGCCACCGGCGACAGTAACGTAGCGGCGGCCCACGCGCTCGACTTGACACTTGTACGTGGTACTGTGGTCGGCGGCGCGGCGCAGACGCTCCCGTTAAACGCCAGCGGCCGCCGCGCCAGGTCCAGGCGCAGCCACGTCGTGTTGTGGAACCACCGCGCCGACGCGGCGTCCGGCGTTGCCAGTGTCGTTGGGCAGCGCTGCGCCGTCACGCGCAGCCGGCAGCCCAGGCACCGCAGCTGGTCCGACAGGCTGCCGAGCCGGCACTTGGCGGGCCCGAACGCGTCCAGCGCCTGCTGCAGGTCCAGCCCGCCGCCCGCCTGGTACAGCCCGTCCTGCACCCAGCGCAGGTCGCACAGCTGCAGCAGGCGCACCTGCACCACCCACACCACCGCGTTCTCGACAAAGCTTTGCCACAGCCTCGTCTCGTGCGCCGGCGCCGTGGCGGCCCCGTTGGCCAGCTTGCGCGGCGCCACGCCGTACTCCGTGCCGTTGTCGTACGGCGTCGTCGGGAGGAACGGCACCTCACCGACATCTGTCAGCGCCAGCTCCTCCTGCACGTCGCGCACGTGCGCCACGTAGCGCTGGCGCCCGTACAGCAGGCGCCGGGCCAGCGCCGCCACCTCGGCGCTGTTGGCCGCGGACTTGCCCATCACGACCGCGAAGTCCTGCATCAGCCGCGCCGTCACGTTCAGCGCCTCGTCCACCGCGGCCGCCAGCTGCCGCAGCTCGGCCACCGCTTGGCCGCTGCCCTCGTCCAGCCGCGCGATCTGCGCGCGCACCTTGGTCAGCTGCGACGACAGTTCGGCGAAGTGGCCCTCGATCTTGGCCGACTGCGTGTCGAAGCGGGCCGTGTACTCCGCCACGCCGGACGACAGGTTTTTCAGCCTGTCCTGCAGGCTCGCCAGCGACGCCTGCTGCACGCTGTCTAGAAAGTCGTTAATGTTGACCGACAAGTTCAGCGCCTTGACCTGCGCCTCCATGGCGTCGACCTGTGATTGTGCGATGGCGTCAGGCTGTTGTTGCCGGCCTTCTGGCCCGTCAGCTCCGCCACGAAGTTTTCCAGCGCCGCCGCGTTCGCGGCCACGTCGAGCGCCGCCTTCGCCACCGTCAGGCGCAGCGTCTGCGACGTCTGCGACGTGACAAAGCTCGGCTTGCATTTCGGCTCGAACCTGTACCCGCTCTTGCTCTTGCAAGGAATGGTCTTGCAGTCGTCTGCCAGGATCGTCCCGCCCGTGCGGAAGTCGTACGTCTCCTTCGTCAGCAGCAGGCGGTTGAACGACGGCAGCCGGCGCTGCGCGCCGTTCAGCGTGCACGTCGCTTCGGGCACGGCCTCGACTTTGGCTTTGGTCGACGCCTCGGCATCAGCCGTGGTGGCGCTCGCGGTCGTCGCTTCGCCGAAGCATTGCGTAACCATAGCCCTGAGCAGCTGGTACTGGGCATTGTCGATACTGCCGTCCTTGCTGCACTCTTGCTTGCATTTCGGGCTCCCCAGCGCTGCCGAGCCCCCCCGTACTCGTCGACCTGGCATTTGTCGGGCCACACGGACGGCACGTCCCTGCAGGCCCACAACTCTCTGGCCTCCGTGCTGAACTGGCCCGCGGACGGCAGCGTGCACCACTGGCGCGCCGTGCTGCAGTTGAAGCCGACCTTCTCCATGCTCTGGATCTGGCCGTGCGCGAACAGCAGCAGCGCGTACAGCTGGCTGCCCGAGTAGTGCTCGGTGTGCCCCAGCGCGTCCATAAAACGGCTGTCGCACTTGTCCTCCACGGTCGCGGCGCCGTTCGACGTCTCGGCGCGCAGCGAGCGGAAGTCCAGCAGCGGAGAGCAGTAGCTGCGCCCGCGGTTGCGCACGCACGCCTGCAGCTGGCCGTGCGTGCGCAAGCGCCCGTCCGCCGACAGCCGCTCCCAGGGGTTCACGGGGCACACCTTGAGCCCCTCGTTCGTCGACTCCGCGCACGGGCACTCGATGTTGCGCAGCCAGCCGACGTCGCCGTTGTTGCCCGCCGACCGGAACCAGAACTGGGGCGCCTTCAGGCTCCCGTCCTCACAGAAGTAGCGCCTGTAAACGTTCAGCTCCGATTCGCCGGCCTGCGGCTCCACGAAGCCGTCCCCCTCGTCGTCCAGCAGCACCCACAAACTCTCGACCAGGGCCCGCCGGAAGGCCTCGGCCGACCCGCCGAAGCACTTGGCCGCCACTTCGTCGGCGGACGCCGAGACGCCCTTGTCGTTGGCCAGCGCGCAGTACAGCGTCTTCTCGTCCACGGTCGCACACGCGCCGCTACTCCACTGCGCGGCCGCGTTGGCCGCATAGATCTGCGCGGGCACGCAGCTGTACGCCTCCTGCGTGTCGACCGTTACGTTGGGAGTGAACTTGCAGCGGTTGTCGCTGGCAAACACGCGCGGGTACAGCGCATTGGGCCCCGGGGCGCTGCTCTCGCTGCCGCGGCACGCCGCCGATTCGGTGCGGGCGTTGTACGCGGTGCCGACATTGCTGCAGGGCGGGTCCCACTGCCACTGCGTAGGGTAACCCGCCTGCGAGCGCGGCAGATTTTGCTTGGCGCCGAAGATCGTGTAGTCCTGATCCTTGTAGGTATTCGGGTAAGCCGCCGGCGCCGGCGCCAGGCGCGACGTTTGCAGCCAGCGGTACATGTCGCGCGCGCTGGTCACTGAACCCAGGCTGCCCGCCGCCGGCGGATCGCCCGGCGCGTTCGCGTCGCCCTTGAAGCTGACGCCTACGATAGTCAGCACGTGGGCAGGCACCAGGTGAGGCGGCGCGATTCCTCCCAGAAGCTGGCCTGCACGGCCGAGCACGCCGCGCGCCCGTCAATGGTCTGGAACGCCACCAGCTGCCGCATGCGGTCCTGCTCCTGCATCATCTTGTACGTGTCATTGGTCCTGTCTATGTCGGCGCCCAGATCCGTGTTGCGCTTGTCTTGTTTATCCCAGTTATCTCCTTTTGCCGTATGTAAAGAAACCAAATAATTTTGCATTGTCTCGCCGTCGTTCACCCAAACCTTGTACGGCGCCGTGGCCAGGCGCAGCCTCGCTTGCGTGTGGTGCAGCTCGAGCGCGCGCCTCTGGTGTACTTGTGGCTCAGCGTACCCCGGCAGGGCGTCTCCGTTCGTGCACAGCATGGGCACCAGGCACTTGGCGGCTAGCTCGTGTTCGTGCTCGAACAACAAGCGCAACCGGTTGTATTCTACCAGCTCGTTCTGCCACGACCAGTTCACGTCGCCTTGGTTAAAGGTCGGCGCTACTGTGCGAAGTATTTCTGTCCAGCTTGTTCTTTGCTGCAGGTTGCGGTACGTTACGTCTAGGTACTTTTGGCGGTACTGTCGGATAATTTCAGGGTGGTAGTGTCGATCGTCGCAGCCGCCGCTTGGGGGCTGCGTGCACTGGCTGCCGGGGTTGACAACGACGCTTCCGAGCGGGGAAGCCCCGGCTGGTTCGGGGACGGTCGCATACAACGGGTCGTCAGAGATTTTCAGCAAGCGCCTGCGCGCCCCGGCACTAGTGCCGTTGAGGCCGCTGCCCCAGAAGCTCGCTGCTACTAACTCGTAGACGGACTTGGCCCGTGGCACGGGCGTGCGCGCTACCTGCGCCAGCGCCATGTTGACGACGTCGCCCTCGCAACTAGCGTGTTCGTGCAGGCGCAGCGTAAGCGGCAAGAACTCGATGGGCTCGATCGGCGTTTCGTAGAACACGCCGCTGCATTTGAGCCAGACAGGCACCGAGCGGCCATCCGTCAGATTGAGCAGCAGGCGCACGCGGTCGCCTGTGTCGTCGCCAAAGGGCCGCTGGCAGGCGTCGAAATCGACCGTGACTAGCTGTTCTACTCGCGCGTCGTCTAGCGTCTGGTCGTTGTTGCGCTGCACCAGGTCCGAGACGATGCTGCGCACGACCGCGCCTTGAGCGATTGTCAGCACGCAAGCAAGCAACCAAAGCATGCTTGTCATCGTCCGTGGTCCTTTCTTTCTGCTTATTATTAAACAACAGTTTTTTGTTAATTTACAATTACTGACAGCAAGTATAAACGTTGGAAACACGTGACAGAGAGAGAGAGGGGGAGGGGAAGGAAAAAAAGGAGAGAAGGCAGCAAGAGAATCTTCACCCCGCCTTAGTCTCTCCCCTTCACGAGACGCAGTTACGTGCGAGTGTGCATTGTGTTCTGTTTCTATTTCTCAGGTGTAAGATTTGGAGGATTGGAAAAAAGAAAGAGGGAGGGAGGGTTGAAGTTAGTCCAGAGATTTTTCTTAGCAGAGAGAAATGAACCAAGGTTTTGGCACGGTCGGTCGGTTATGCTTTTTATTACGGCAGAATTTTGTTACTTTCTTTTTTTGTTTGTTTACTCTTTCCATTTCCCCCTGCTTTCCTTCCACCACCGCCTCACTTGTTGTCACGGTTGCCTTGTCTTTCAAATTAAGGTACGTGAACCAAAGGCATGGCAAGCGTAGCCGCCGCGAGGCTCAATGAAAGCACAAGGTGTGGCCACGACCTGGAAGACCCAGACAGCACCGGCTCAGTCGTAGTAGTGGAGGTCGAGGGCAGGAAGGTAGTCGTTGATGTCGTCGTGGGGGCACCAGCCGTGGAGGAGGAGGAGGGGTGGGGTGAGGGTTGTCGTGTGCGCTTTCAAGCCGCACCCGCTGTAGACTAAATAACCGTTACTGTCTTGGGAACTACTGAAATTAGCAGGTAGGCTCGGGCAGGCCCCGTGCGTACAGCCGCAGGCAGATGCATTCAGGGGTAGCTGCTCCAGCTCGAAGGGCGCGCCTATTTCCAGCTGCATGCAAAGGTCCATACCCTCGGAAATGTCGTACATGCCATAGAGTAACACAAGGTAGCCATCTACGCTGGACCAGTTCTGACAAGGACGTGCCCACCGATGCCGTAGGACTACGTCCCTCCCTGTATCATTGTAGCTTTCTGGCATCTCGTAGCTCAGGAAGAAGTTGGGCCTGTTTGTCGTACCGTATTCGTTGCTGTAACTGTTGTTGATGACCGGCCACACGTTTTCGGAGGGGTTGTGCAGCGAGTCGGCACACAGTGCACCTAGCGAGGACCTGTCTCTATTTGACCGCCGCTACCGGGCTCGGACATTTGCTTCACGTACATCTCTAGCCACCCGTAGCAACCCTCTGAAAATTTCACGCGCGTTTCAATGCCTTGGTTGGTCGCAAGCGGCACCGCCAGGCTTAGGAGACCAAAACCATCGGCCCTAGAAAGCAAAAATGGGCCGCTTCCGGAGGCCAGACAGTTACAATCATAGTAGGAACAGTTAGCAATTGATTGTCCGGGGTACAGGCAGGCCTTGGTGCTATTGGCAGGGCATGACATGCCAGCGCAGGTGGCCGCTGCATAGGACAGGGGTAACAACGCGGTTGCCAACAAGACCAGCATTTCTTTCGTGTCCTTGATGTTTTTGAATGCAAGATTACTGCGAGATTGTGGTAGGAAATAAAAAAATAGTCTTGGCACGCTCTCAAGCAAAATCTGCCAAAAACATTTGCAGCAAAAAAAAAGTAGGGCACCCATTCGCGGGAGGGGATTTTGTGTACTGGTGCAAGCATTCTTAGTGAATGTCCTTTCCACTTCCCCGCTGGCCCCCCCCCCCTTGCGATCCTCGTGCTCCCCTCCCGCCCGCCCACCAAAAAAAATTTGCCTTAGTAGCGAAAATGTTTTCACAGGTTCCATGATTCGGTGAATTTCGCGCCAAATGCCGCAATGGTCGCAATCTGCGGACAATTTGGATCGACCGCAATTTGCGGCTACCGAAGAAAAATTCTTTTTTTTGGGTGATTTCGGCATTTGAAAAAGAGAGACAGAAATTTTTTCGGGAGACGCCAGCGGGCGGGGAAAAAAATTAGACACCCGAAAAATTCCCCGCCCGCCGGTGTCTCCCGAAAATTTCTCTTTCTCTCTTTTTCCAATGCCGAAATCGCTCGAAAAATTTTTTTCACCGTTTCCATGATCCGGCGAATTTCGCGCCAAATGCCGCAACGGTCGCAATCTGCGGACAATTTGGATCGACCGCAAATTGCGGCTACCGAAGAAGAATTCTTTTTTTTTGGGGTGATTTCGGCATTTGAAAAAGAGAGACAGAGGATTTTTCGGGAGACGCCGGCGGGAGGGAAAAAAATTTAAGGTGCAAAAAAATTCCCCCCCCGCCGGTGTCTCCCGAAAATTTCTCTTTCTCTCTTTTTCCAATGCCGAAATCGCTCGAAATATTTTTTCACCGTTTCCATGATCCGGTGAATTTCGCGCCAAATGCCGCAATTGTGCAAATCTGCGGCCACAGGATTTGTTTCCGGTTTTTGCGCTGGCACTGGCTTGCAGTGCCAGCGCAAAATCCGGTTAATTTCGCGGCCATTGTGTAAATCCGGCCAAAAATGCCGCAACAGCTTGTACGCGCAGCTTTTTAATTATTTTGGCTTGCCACAACCTTTGCACTGCAATCCGGCGCCAGCGTTTCTAGGTGCCGAGGCTAGCCTTTTCTTTCCCCGTTTTAACCAAGATTCGTCTCCCTGGCATACAGCCGTAGTCGGGTCAATCGACCCCAGCGTGGGGCCCACGGGCATGTCTCGGGGTGGCCGCGCAACTCTTACCCCTGCGCCGTCGCTCTCAGACAACAGAGTCCTACGACCGCCTTCTTCGGACAATGAGCGCCTTGCTACAGGCGGTAGCTCCACGTCTAGCAGCGCGCCCCAGGGCCCAACAGCAAAAGTAGGTGGCACGTCGGGAGACCTCATCGAAAACCTCCGCCTAACATCTCCGCGTAGAAGCACCAGGCTGCCGGCCGGCGCCTTGATGGGGCCCGCTGGTGCTGGTCTGTATTCTTTTAGTTCTTTGCTATCTTTTTCACCACTCTTGGGCTGCACTTGCAAATGCACTCCACCTTCGTCAAGGTCCTCAAACAAAAGCAAAGCTCTGTATGTACCATCTCGCGGCTCTGTGCGCAACTGGGGCAAGGACCTGCGCGGCGGATTGAACGTTTCAAACAAAACGCTGAGCAGTTGCACGTCCTGAATCGTGGCGGTGCGGCCGGCGTCTTCATACCACAGCTTGAGCAAACGGCTCATCAGCCCGGTGCAGTGATTTGCAAATAGAGAACCCTGCCAATCTCTGCCGTTATTGGCAAGTGTGCCGTTCCGCTCCCACTGCCCCTGTTCCGTTCTTGCTTTCGTTTCGGGAGACGCGTTGACACGCAAGTTGTACAACCCTCTTGCTCTTTCAATTTCATGTGCTTGCATGAACTCCGTCAGAATCACAAATCCGTGACATTGCAAGACGTCAAACCATCGTTGGTCGAACCAGTTGTAACTAAGCGACCATGTCTGTCGCTTTGGGAGGTTTTGTCGCGGTCGGGGTTGCTGATCATCATCTAAATCAACGTCTTCAAAGAAGGGCCCTCGGTTGACGCCGACTTTTCGGAGCTTTTCCTTGAATTCGGGCGTCTGCTGAAGTTGGAGCCACTTTGTGAATTCTTTTTTTCTTGTGCTCATCTCAAGTCTGCTTTCAGAGGTCTTTAAAAAAAGGTCCAAAGCACAGGTACACAGGATTTCTTTATGGGGAGTGTTGTATCGCGCAGGGCTCCCTATTAACAATTGATTTTTTTTGTTTTGTTTACCAGCCACGGCCCCCCCCCCACCCACTCTCCCTCTCTCTCTGTCAATATTTCCCCCCACCCCCTCCTCTTCGCTTTTTTGGGCCCTTCCGTTTGCCGGCCCCCCCCCCCACCCACCCACCCTCTCTCTCTCTTTTCCTCCCAAGATGTTGTTTTTTGCTTGTTGCTTTCTTT